>JBBPCZ010078832.1:7500-30210 GCA_037974445.1 Brycinus macrolepidotus | reverse complement strand
GACTCAAATTAACTCAGTCAAAGCAACAAGATGACTTGACTTAGTTAAGTTGAGTCAACTAATCTTTTTTTACAGTGCAGCACTGAGGAAGACATTGGGAGTCAGATTGAAAATCTTTAGCTGGATCAGTTTGGTAAATCTTTAAAAACGTGTGATTTGCTGCTTTACTGTAACACCATCTCCACCCAGTCCAGCCTGAGAAACAGCATTTACAGCCGTGCTGCTCTACAACGGTTTTGTGCTTAATTATGTTGTGCAGCAAGGAGATAACAGGAATGCAGTGGACTAGAGAAAGACAATAAATTGCCGGCAGAAAGGCAATGCGTGGCCCAGATCTGAGCCGCAGGAGGCTGCTGCAGGATCCCTCGTTTCAGAACAATGAAAGGGCTCTAAATTAGGCGGCTAGTCAAGTCGCGAATCCCCTATAATCAATAACGTGCCTGGACAGTCTGGGTCTGGCTGTGAGATGATTTAAAGGGGACAGAACCCTCTGTAATCCTGGGGGAGGTTTTAAGCAGAGAAAAAGAGTGCCGGAGACAGAAATTCCCCTCTGTTTGTCTAAAAGCTGTAAGGATAGAAAAGCAGGCTGGCATAAATACTGGACAAAATGAGTGCACGATGCAGCCTTTCAGTCATTACCAGCATCCCAACCACAATCAGAACTCTTTAAAAGCAGGCAGAATCTTTGTATTGAGTCCTTCACTGCAGAAGAACGGTGTGTGTGACCCGTTTCAATGGGACGTGTCCTTTTCCAGCTATGGCTTTGTTTAAATGTACAGTATTGTCCAGATGGTGTTGAAAGGTGATGATTGGGCTTGTGATGGTGCAGTGCTGTGCAAAATCTTGACAACACACTGCCAATGCAGTCAAAGCACCTCGACAGAAAAAAAACACGATGGATCACTATAAATTATGGATCAAGAGGCCTGGGGAACTATTCCTGAAGACACTTAAAGAAATTACAGGAAAATTTATCTAAGAGAGATCAGGCTGTAGAGATGATGTGCCCTGAAAGTCACTCTGGAATGTTGTTTTACAATGCAGACACTGAGAGAAGAATTGCAGGCGTCTTCAGTAGTGCCCTAAAACACAATGAGGGATCTATTCTGGTTGCAGCCCATTCATTATCCAAGATGCTTATTCTCACCAGTGTTGGGGGTGCTGGAGCCTGTCCCTGCACACATAAGGGGAAAGGTGGAGAAACACCCTGGACAGATCACTAGTACATCACAGGACTCACACACACACCTAGGGGCAATTTAGCTTCTCCAGTCTACCTCACATGCGTGTCTTTGAACTTTGGGAGCTCCTTGACAAGAGGAGAACATGCAAACCACGCAGGAACCCAAGATCTTCTCGGTGTGAAACAAAGGCACTAACCACTATGTCACCCTGCCATCCAGTCACAGTCCACCTTATTGACATAGTTTTGGTTGCTTGTTTCAAATTGTACAAGCTGCATCCACTATTTTCAAACAGTATGAAATCTGGATGGTAATTAGACACCATAGATGGATCAGGGGTCCAACATTAGAGAGAAAAGCTGCTTCTTTATTGCATTTAGATCTAGAACTGAAGAGGTGTTTGCTAATGTCCACTGTCCAGCCGCATGACCATTCACTTTTACTGTTTGTCCAGTTTTTCAGAGCTCCCGATTGCAGGACTGTGACCAGAGCTCACAACCCTGTCTCTGCTGCACCCTAGATCATTCAGCCATCCGCAGGCATGCTGGGGGGTGAAGTCTTTAATCCTCCCTGCACCTCGGCAACTGTAACGCTTAAGGATTGACTGAGTCCATAGAGAAGAGATCATTTACCGAATGCTGTTGTCACCCGACAGTAAGCTTTTGTATTATTATTCTCTATACTTAATTAAACCCTCCATCGGCAATCAGACCTGTCCTTGTTAACGGTTACTCGCTACACAGTTACCTTCATTAGTCCTCACCACCACTGCAGTGCTGTGACGTCTGTGGCTTCACTAAAGCTGCAGTAAGTTTTTTATTCTCACAGAGGAACATACACACATACACACACACACACACACACATATATATATATGTATATATATAATCACGTTAATGGCATTTGGCAGATGCTCTTGTTACACTGATACTTGTCACACTGTCTTGTTTTACTTTTTGTCTTCATGTCGTATGTTGTGTGTTTGTGTTTTTGTGCTGTCTGTGCACCTGGGATTGTAAGAAACGCAATTTCGTTCAGTCATATACTGTGTATGTGGATGGATGACAATAAAAGCCAACATGACTTGACTTGAACTTGACTTGACTCTTATCCAGAGAGACAAACATGGCTATTTCGTAGTTTTGTGTTTGTTGAGTTAGTTTAGGGCATGAGGGTGTAGTGAGTGTAGAAGAGGTGGATCTTTGTGTGAAGACAGTGAAGGTCTCAGCCGTTCTCAGCAGTGCCAAAACTGAGAAAAGTCTTGATGCAGGTCTGGGGCCTTTGAGAAGAGGTGGGAGTCAGGCTGTTCTTAATCTGTTTACAGCTGATTGGTCAGAAGGAGCTAGACCAGTTTTGGCTCTGTAGGTGAGCATTAGAGTTTTAGATCTAATGGAGAACCACAGGAACCCAGTGAAGGTCTGCAGTTGCGAAGTGGTGTAAGATGTTTGGTGTGTTGAAGATCAGACATGCTGCTGCATCCTGGATCATCTGTAGAGGTCTGGTGGTTTAGAGGAGGGCCAGTCCAAACCTGATGAGTATATAAGATTTAGATTATATTGTATATTATATTGTATTGTTCATTTATACACTTTATGTGTATATGTGTGTGTATATATGTGCGCAGACATCCCCTAGACCTTCATCAGGGGTCAGTTTCTGACCACAGAGCTGGTCTTAGATTTAAGGTAGGTGTTTCTATTAACGTGGCCAGTTAGCAGAAGTCCACAGCAGGTGTTTCTAATAGAATAGTCTGTGAGTGGAAGCACAAGGGAGGTGTTTCCAGTAAAGTAGCCACTGTTTGGAATCATAAGTTGGGGCAGCTGGTGGTCAGAAAGTCATGGGTTCAGAAAGTCTGATCAGTCAGATCAGAAAGTCATGGGTTCGAATCCCAAGACAGCTAGAGGCACCTCTGAGGTACCATTGAGCAAGGTACAGTCCCCACACACTGCTCCCCGGGCGCTGTGTACACTGTGTGCTGTGGTGTGTTCACATATGACAAAATAGGCACTTTACTTTACTTAAAAAAGTGGCCAGCGAGTGGAAGCACGAGGTAGGTATTTCCAATAAAGTGGCCCCTGTTTGTAATCACAAGTTGGGTGTTTCTAATGAAGTGGCCACTGAGTGGAAGCACAAGAGCTAGATGTTTTCTCCTGGTGGACCACTCTCAACCCAGATGTGTCGCTCTGATGTTCCAGTCACAGATACTCTACCCCCCACCACCCCCTGCTCCCTACACCCCGACCCCCACTACTTGGCAGCAAATCACTGGGTGGCGCAGAGTTGCAAAACATGACTAATTGTTGGTCATTATTCATGTGAATGAATTGACAGATAATTGATTAATCAGCCTAAATGTGAGATGGTGAGTGAAATACCCGGTGGCAGTAGGGGGGTGTGGGGGGTTCCCCTTAACCAGTGCTCCAGTGTTTTGCTTAAGCCTTACACACACTCAATACACAGCGTACAAGATCCCATGGACGCAAGCCAAGGCAATTAACTACACTCCACACACACACACACACACACACACACACACACAAACACAATCATCGCCAAAGCCAATACTGTCAACAATGAGGACACACACACAATTGCACACCATTCAACAACTGAGCCCTGAGTCCACACACACACACACACACACACACACACACACACACACACACACACACAAACCTCACACAACTGTATGTAGCTGTACGTTCCCCTTCATGCACAGCAGGTCTGTCACATAGACAGACATTATTCTGTCCTGCCTTAAAGAAGTATGGACCATAGATGCCTCCACTCAGCTTATTTTAGTTTTTTTTTTTCTTGCAGTAAGGCAACTATGACACTGTAATGCCCATCTTAGATTGAAATTGACCAATGATATTTTACATTGAATTTCACCTAAAGCCTGAAGACTTTTAATCTTCTTTTACTGATTTTCTATGTATTCTTTTATTCTTTTATTTTTTTACTTGCTGCACTTTTTATGCTTAATATTTCATTCTGTTCCTGTAAAGCACATTGAATGACCTTTGTGTCTGATAATGGGCTACATAAATAAACTTGACTTGACTTGAACATGAACATGAGCATCAGCTGGAGGTGCCAGTGCGAGTGCCAGTCTGTGTGTATTTCAGTAGATCCAGCCAATGGTTCTACACAGTCCCTCTGAAATCCACATTGTCTGCAACACTTCGCTTCCCCCTGAGAGTCGAGACTGACTCTGCCTCGTCACGAGATGCCAAGAAAAGCTCCAGTAATTACACTTAATTCAGAGAAGATGGGCAGAATGCCTCGAGATGTGTCTCAGTGGAGCCTGGAGGAAACAAACTTGTTGAGTCCAATTTCCTCATCAAACTCAAGTGACTGTCAGAACCAGCCGGTCTGGCAGTGACTCAGATTCACCGCAAAAATGGCAACCACGAAAACACTAGAGATTATACTGAACAAATAAACACATCAACAGGGTAAACGACATGTACTGAACTGAGCAATTACGTCTTTAACAGATATAATTATACAGTATATATGATATTTGTGTGTGTGTGTGTAATATCAGAAACACAGGTTAACATTAGAATAAACACAAAAGACCAGAACGCTGTCAAAAGGTTCCAGATTAGTATTTATTTCTGTCTTCACACTAAATATACAGCATAAGCATCAGTATATACGCATCTGAGATTGTTTCTCAATAATCAGCTTCCGGGACTTTTATTATAGAAGTCTGAGTCTTTATTACTGTAACCTGGGACTTGGTTTAAGGATAAAGGGGAACATTTTCCTACTTTTTAAAATACATTTAGGGTGGGGAACTAGATATTATTTCTTCTTTCTAGAACGTTTATTCAGTAAAAGCTGTTTTTTTTTTTTTTGCTTAATATAATCATTTAGATCTCCTTTTCAGTCATTTATTTTCCAGTTTTTGTGAACAGCATTTTTGCAGTGTGATCCTAAACCTGCTGAGATCCAACAGATAGTTTGATATTTAATATATAGGGGGCTGTACTATGCAAGCCCACTGAAGTGGGGAAGAATGTATTAAACATGAAACAAGACAATTTTGCTATAATTGAAACATCTGGAAACAGGCTGATTAATCGGAATAATTTTCGTACATTATAACAAGTGATATTAGTTATGATAATTGGACTGAATGTGATTTATTGCTGTGAGGGCGTTGTTGCAGTGTGGAGAGGTTGGAGTTCTGTGTATTGAGATTAGAAGCGCAGAAGCGGATGGAGGGAACGGAGGAAAGACAGCAGAGATAATGGCTGCCAGCCATTTTCCCCTCCTTCCCCCACCTGCCCACTGACGACTTCCCAGGTTTCCTGCTTGTGACTCGCTGTTGTCCAGAGGTCGCTGGTAATTGCTAAACTTGTCACTCGGAACAAATAACGATATGAATTATGCGCCCTGTAATTTTAGCAGCTCTATTTATTCTCCTGAGCCAAGTGGCAGCCAGGCAGCAGAAACGCTGCCATATGTGTCATTAACAAATCGGAGACGATTCGCTGCACTCGCTGATGTTCCTCACTGCGGCCTTGAAAAAAATACGAATTCTGTTTACGAGCTCTGTTTATAGCAGCATGCAGCCTTATGGAAAAGAAAGTACACCCCTGGGTAGATTACATGTCTTAATAAGTATCTCCTGGAGGGGGCACACTTCTTGGAATGTTTATTCACCAAATTCGACATATAACGTAAAATGTGGTCCATGCATTTTACAGCACATCATATTTTATATGTTATTTTAATCAAACTCACCAATTTTTTTTTCCAAAAAAATGCAAATTTTAGGTTTCCCTTAGAGGACATGCACTCATTTTTACTCAGAAAATCAGAGAATATAATTCAGTTGGGCTTTTTGCAACTTTTGAAAGCAACTGTGTGTACAACGGGTCGTTAAAACTGTTATTTAGTGTATATCATGTTAATTCTTAGAACCCTGAGAGTTTTCCCGTTTCTGCATTAGTTGTTCTTTTCTAGTATTTAAAACTTTAAAGAATGCGAGCAAGTGTCTCATATCCTTTTTTTCCACACAAACTGTTCAATATGATTATTTTTATAATTCAGCCAATTATCTGAACACAACTGACCCCAAAAAACAGAAATCCATTCTCAGTATACTGATCACCACCTGATCATCTGGAATCATCTGCACCTGTTTCTTCACTGTTTCAGGCCTTAAGATAGATGTGCTTTGTTATGCTTGAATGATTCATACATAGCTCACAAATAAAGATCAGAGCATTGAGAGAAAAGAAAGAGCATTTTAAGATCTTAAATTGGGTTCGGGCTGAGATTAGAGGAAGGCTATTTCTCAGGAGCTGAATTAATAAGTGTCAGAAAATGGTCAGAATCTGATATTGATGTTAAACTGAGCTCAGTTGCGTCTAGTAGAAAAAGGCTGGACAGAGAAGAGACTTGTTCTGAACATTCTTTTCCCCTGGGATGAGTCAGGCGTGCAGAACACATGGAAGCGAATCCTGTTCAGAGGCTCTGCTTCAATATAAAAAGCCTGATGGTAAAGCTGGACAGTCCCTGTAACACTAAAGTGCTCGCCGTGATCCCTTTCAGGGAAGCCACAGAGCCTCCAGACACAAAACTTTTATCCTTGGAAGAATTGAGTCTGACAGCAGATCAGCGAAGGGCCTAAATCTTTCATCTCCTCTGAAACACAGCCTTCATTACAGAGGCCACAGGATGCAGGAGAGCAGAGCTGGACCTTCACAGCAGGGCTGGGCGTCCTCCAGGGGTGGTCTGAATATCATCAGTATAAATGTATATGTTCTAGATACATTACTAGCTGTGGAACCATAGCGTGAGCAGATTTAAGTCAGTCCTAGATGTTTCACTATGACTGTAGAGTCATAGTAGGTTTCAACTGGTTCTTGTTATGTTACTGTTTGTAGAGTCATAACGGGTTTTAATCAGTTCTAGATATGTCACTGACTGTAGAGCTGTAATGTAAGCAGGTTTCAATCAGTTCTAGATACATCAATGACCAATAGAGTTGGTCAATAGAGTTATAGTAGATTTGGTGATTGGTTCTAGATACATCACTGAGAGTAGATCAGTAGTATGAGCATGTTTTAGTCAGTTCTAGATAGGTCACTGACTGTAGAACCCTACTGTAAGCAGGTATCAGTCAGTTCTAGATAAATCACTGACTGTAGAGCTGTAGGGTGAGCAGGTTTCAGTCAGTTCTAGATATGCCATTGACTACAGGGCCATAGTAGGTTTCCATCAGTTCTAGATATGCCATTGACTACAGGGCCATAGTAGGTTTCCATCAGTTCTAGATATGTCTCTGACAGTAGAGCCATGGTGTAAGCATGTTTCATTCAGTTCAGATGAAACAATTCAGATGTCACATATTGTAGAGGTGTAGTGTGAGCAGGCTTCTATCAGTTCAAGATATGTCTTTAGCTGTAGAACCCTACTGTAAGCAGGATTCAGTCAGTTTGAGATACGTCACTGACTGTGGAGCTGCAGTGTAATCAGGTTTCAGGACTCTTTACTGAAGGAGATACTCTAAAACTGGTCCACTTGAGCTCTAATGTGTGTTAATGTGTTATAGATTCTGATAAAACATTGTCTTTTACAAGCTTCATATGTCTGTTTTTAATGTAGAACAGTCAATAATGTCTATGTGCAATGCCATTAGCTTGGTGCTAACATACTATTAGAATTCCATAGGGTCGCTAGCATAAATTAGCATTAAAGCTTTAGGTCAGGTTCCTCATGGTTATGCACTGGTCTGTAGCCAGTCTAGGACACACATTTCACCCTAAATTATCATTTTCTCAGCTTTTCCTCTGAAGCAGAGATGAAAACAGATTAAAAAGCTCAGCACCCTCGAACACACACCAAGCTAAAGGAGAGTTAAAAGTTCAGGAGGGAGTGGATTGATGTTTTATTCAGGTTTAAACTGGGCTGGAAGCACACGTTCCTGCCATTTTTGAATGAGCTTCGTCCTACACCTTCATCACTCATCTTCACCTCATAAAGAGTGATGGGCTCCTTATCACGATATTCAGCTCTGCAATACCGATATTGCAACAGGCTGCAATATGCAAATGAGTCTCTAACCAATCCCAGTGTTTCTGACAGGGTGACCACAGCTCCAGGTAAGTTACTGAGTGTTTCAGTGAATCAAGGACTTCATGTAATCCAACAAAAGTCTAATTATTTTGGCTGTTAAGGGCCCTGATTGGTCGAAGTGATTTTAAAGCGCCCGTATTCTACATTTTCCACCTGTTTCATTTTTTCCCTGATGTCTGATGGGTTTGTGAACCAAACGATTTCATAATTCATCATAATTCATTCTTACATTAACATTTTCCAACTGTAGAATTAAACAGGCTTTTTAACTGTAATTGTACCTTCAAGGCTGAAATATATAAATTATCTCTTTTCTGACTGGCTGTCCTGTATTGCAGCTCTTTCAAAACACAGTGTGGGGCCAAAACACTCCTTAGAACTTCAGTATGAGTGGGCAGGGCTAAACTGCTGTAGCTGAATAAGGAGATATACGGACATATGTGGGTTTTGTGACATCACAAAAACTGATTTGAAAATGGGCTGTTTATGCACCTTAGTTTCCATATGTGGACCATGTGGAGGTTGAATCAAATATTTGCATATTTTAAGCCTTTTTAATTCCAGAAGTGATCTTTAATATCTTGAAAGGCATTGTAATCACAATATGTAGCAGTAAAATTGCAATACTGATATTCTGTCCGTATCGTGCAGCCCGACACTAGAATAAATCAGCTCAGCAGTTTGTAGCACAGGATGATCAGAAGATCTCGGGGCATTAACCCCATCCATTGCTTCGGTAAGATTGCTGCAGTAAAAATACATTTAAAATAAATAAATAAATAAATGTTTTCGCCTCTGGCTTGTAGAAGATTCATAAAACTCCATCAGAAGCACATCGCCCTGGGTGCAAACCCCTCCTTCCTTCTGAGGGAGATTTCTGCACTGGAGGAGAGGTAAACACTGCCACGCTGGTAAACAGATACGCCTGGGTAAACATTTTAGCTCAAATAGTGTGTAAATGATGTGCAGATGATCCCAAAGCTTAGCCAGGCCACCCCGATGTTCTCAAGCAACCCTCACAGAGCTACGAAATAAGCTTTGGGAGGAGAACCACGCCTCAAACCCATCCAGTAAATTCCCAGATCTACTTTCCGCTTTCTGTGATAAAGTGTTGGCACCCCGCCTGCTCCCCATCTCTTCCAAATCCCTCAGTTCTGCCTCTGTTTATCGAGGGGTTCCCTGACTTCCAGCTTAAAGCAGCTCAAGTTCTCAGAGCCCTCTGTCCTCCTACAGTCAAGAAGAATTCGGTTGGGACTGTTTTCTCCAGTTTCCAACAATAAGAACTGGGTTAAACCATGCTTACGCTTCACAGTGGCCCATTTAACACTGTCTTGCTGATCAGCATCATTACCGTCTGCAACACAGTCAACTGAAAATTCCATTAATTTTTCTAAAATTCCCCCATAATTCAGTGTCTAAACAGAGTGTGTTCAGAGTGAGTTTGGTGTGAAACGGTTCATTGTAGAGACTCTGAGTTCTTTACAGTGGTGGTGATTAAAATAGAACAGAATAGAATAGAATAGAATAACTTTGTCATCGCACAAGTACAATGAGATTAA
Organism: Brycinus macrolepidotus; assembly: GCA_037974445.1. Classification (NCBI taxonomy): domain Eukaryota; kingdom Metazoa; phylum Chordata; class Actinopteri; order Characiformes; family Alestidae; genus Brycinus; species Brycinus macrolepidotus. Next base: position 20,369 of record JBBPCZ010078832.1, on the reverse strand, counting down.
GTTTGCAGTTTTGGTACTCAGTGCTCTAAATAACAATAAATAAAATAACAAGATAAAATAGCAATGAAGCAGTGGTGGCAGCAGTGTTAAAGCTCAGATATGCAGTGCAGTCCCAGAACCAGTACAGTATGGAAAAGTAGCAATTAAATAACAACACAGTAGACAGTATAAACAATATAAAGGGCTTAAACAGTATAAATGGTATAAACAGAACTTGCCAATATAAAAGTATAAATAGTATAAACATTACAAGCAGTTTAAACAGTGTAAATAGTATAAGTCACATTCATAACCATTTCCACTACTGATCTGCTGGTACAACGCACTAAATCTTACACACAGCAGTGTCAGTGTTACAGTTATTTTGTTACAAGAATGTTCTTGTTGTTGCACTATTGTTATTGTCTTTTTTTTTCTCTATTGTCTCATTATCCTTTATTCTTTTTGTTGCACTCAGCACGCTGATGAATAATAAAGAATTTCCCTCGGGATAAATAAAGTTCTATCTTATCTAATATTTTCTTAATAATATAAACAGTATAAACAGTATCAACTGTATAAACAGTATAAACAATAAAAACAGTATAAACAGTATAAACATGTTATGATAGTATAAACATTATACGACAGTATTAGCAGTGTAAACAGTATAAACATACATGACAGTATAAACAGAATAAACACTATAAACAGTACATGATGGTATATACAATGTAAATAGTACATGATAGTATAAACAGTGTAAAAAATATCAACAGTATAAACTGTATAGATTTTTTTGGAAGTTTTTGGAAGGATAAAGAATATGAACAATGTAAACAGTATGTGACAGAATTAACAGTATAAACAGTATAAACACTATAAGCAGTATATGACAGTTTAAACATTACAAACAATATAAACAATAGTGTCCAGCAGTAGTAAATACTGCAAACAGAATGCAGCAAAACCAACCAGTGCATGAATGCAGATACAGAGTTTTCATAAAAGGCCAGTGTGGTGGGTGTATTAGTCCCTGTTGACTGGGGTTATTAATTACAGCAGCCGTCAGTGTGTTGTAGATACAGATATTGAACACAATATCCGGACAGAAACACAGAGTGGATGAGAGTGGAACCCCTGTGTGCCGTGTAGCTTATTTGGTTTCGATGTGCAGTATGTGCATGTATGTGAAGTCGGTTGAGCCAGGCAATTATGAAGCAGTCAGGTCGATTATGGGGGGAGTGAGAGGAGAGCTGAGTGGGAGCGGTTAGAGCCTTGGGGGGAAAAAAGTTATTCCTCAGTCTGGAGATGCAGGAGGAGAAGGCCTCAAAACACCTGCCAGATGGAAGGAGATGAAACAGACGATGCCATGGGTGTGTGGGGAGTCCTTACAGATGTTGGTGTCGCTCCTGAGGCACTGTGAGCTGCAGACGTCCTCCAGGGATGGGAGATGTATCCCAGTGATCATCTGTGGTTGCTGGAGAGCTTCCCTATCTGCTGCTGGGCAGCCGAGAAACCACACAGAGATGCAGCATGCTAGAAAGTCACCAGCGTCTGTTGACCAGCTTTCTTCCGCATCCCCAGGAAAAACAACTGTCATGTTACTTTCTTCACCAGTGCAGTGGTGTTTGTGGACCCTGTGAGGTTCTTTGAGATCAGAATCAGAAAACTTTACTGATCCTGGAGGAAATTGCTTATGTTACGACTGACAAGGACAATATAAAATATAAAATTAGTCAAATATTGTCACGTTTCTGTTTCTGTATTTTTGTAGATTGACAGTATATTTATTTACTTTGAACCACTGCTGATCTTTTGCTACTATAAAACACACAATTACATTCCTGTATCGTTGCTTTCCACCTGACCGCCAATGCAACATTTGCACATTTTTTGGATGTTAAAAAAAAATACTTTGCATCAAATTGCATTTTTTTTTACTTCTAGTTTAGAGTTTATGTTTATAGTTTATTTATATATGTGTATTCTGTGTGTCTTTTTTGTACTCTAAAATCTGGAGCCGTGTCGTCTCATCTTACTGTAAATGTGTTTATAACTGAGATGACAATAAAATTTACTTTGACTTTGACTTTGATAAAAGTCAAAATAAACTCTCCAGAAATACGCAGAAAATGTTTAGCACTGAATACACTACGCTATATATGTGTATGAGATGTGAATGCCCGGAAATCTGAAGCTCTTCGCCATACAGTGAAATGTAACATTGAGTGCAATAACGAGAAAATAGAATAAAGAGCAGAATAATAGAATAATATGACACATATACTCAAATGTAAACCAAATAAATATAACACTATATACAAACTATGGACTAAAAGTATCTGAATATTTAGAATGGAGAATATATAGAGTATGTGCAAACTGTCATTGTGCAAATTTTGAATGGTCATGTCCTTTATAGTTTAAAAAAGTGCAGAAGGCAGGATGCAGTTGAAGAAGGAGTTGAGGATGAGGCTCAGGACACATCCGTGTGGTGTACCAGTGCTCAGTGGAGTTATAGTGGAGGACAGTGATGAGCTGGTAGGGCTTGGACGTGATCTTGTTGGGGGTGACTTTACTGAAGACAAACTGTGGTCCACAGCTCTGTATCTCCAGGTGAGTCTGGACAATGTGAGGAACCAGAGATGTGATGTCCTCTGTGGATCTATAAGCAAACTGGTGAGGTAGGGATGATGGCTTTCATGTGGGAAAAGATCATCCAAAGCACTTCATCATTGTTAGTGTGAGGGTAACCAGACATTAGTCATCGAGATTGCTGATATTTGTGTTTTTTGGCCCTGTCTCTATGATGGCACTTGAGAACTGTTGCTAGAGACAAAGACAGGTTGAAGATCCTTGTAAATACCTCAGCTAGCTATTCAGCACAGTCCTTAAGCACTCCGTATTTTCCACTGTAATGTTATCCACAAGCTGTTCAAGAAAATTCATTCATGTTGATATAAAATAGTCAAAATAGTCAAATTGGCAAAATAGTTCCCAAGTAAAACCATCAGTTTCCACAAATATAGCCATAATAAATCTCCAACCCCCAGTGAAGCTCCACATGTCTCTGTTTGTATGGATGCTGATGATGGTAAAAAGGTGAATCTGAACTAAATCATTTTTCTTTAGGGATAATTTTGCCTCACAGTACCCTGCATATATTGCTCTACCATGAATGGGTTTAGTTTTAGGACTAAACCTTCTCAAATCTTCTCAGAGAACAACATCTCAGGTGTCAGGCAGCGCAACCATAACCATTTGATGGGATAACTTTCTGTGAGGAGCTTTTAGAGGCAGATGTCTGGTTCCATTCACCTCCACTGTGAACAAATCTTGCTCACACCAAACCCACTCTGAACTTCTCTGTTTACACCTTAAACACTGAATTATGGGGGAATTTTGAAAAATCCTTCCACTTCAATGAAATCTATTAGCAAGAGATGGAAAACTAGCTTGGTGAGTAAACACTTTACACTTGACTTTTTCAGCCAGCACCATCTCTCAAGTGGAGCTTTATAAGGCATTAGGAGTTCTTGCCTGATCTTTAGCTTGGACTTGATCTGCTGGGAAATCCATTATGAGCAGTAAACTCCGCAGAGAGAGATGAGTGATGCTCAGTGCATTAACCCAATCTACTGTTTAGATCTCCGTCAGATCTCATCGCCCTGGGTGTGAACTCTGACTGCTGTTTCCGTTTGCTTTGCTCACTCACAGAACGGCTAAACTCTTGAACTTTGCAGATCCGAATTATCACAACTTTTCCAAATGCAGTAAAATCGACAATACTAAGGCTTCCAGGATTTCAAAATACAGCTTTTCACCAGGGAGAAGTTCAGGTCTGCCAAAGTACTATGGAAATTGCTGCCTGATGTTGGTGGGCTTCAGTCAGGCACCTGATACCAAAGGTTATTCTTCATGCCTTGCAGTGCTGTTTACTGGGCCACTGCTTAACCCTTAGAACATGAGCAGCACAAATCCGTGCCAGCAGCACCACAAATGGTAAATTGTTGTTATACAGCAAAATAACTCCTTATGTGGAAGTTCCCCTGGTTTGTATTGATGCTTGAGGTGTCAGAAATCATGCTGAACTTTGTTTGGTGGTCTTTATTTATTTTATTTTTTTTTTCCCTGTTGTGTCCGGCAGTTTAGCAAGCAGGATTTGAAGCTGGATGCCATGAAGTGCCAGACACCTTTGTTTTGCCAAGTGAAGTTTTAACGGTTCAGTATAAGCCCCTCTTGTTTCTTGAAATTTTGTCTTTATTTATTTTTTCACGTGATTTTTTCGCATAATAATGCTAGATCAAGCAGGGGGAGAGAAGACAAAGAAAGAAAAGAGATAAAAGAAAAGAAAGAGAAAAGAAAAGGAGCCAACAGAGAGAGAGAAAAAGGGAGAGATAAAGAAGAGATCCAAATGAGAGTTGCTGCTACTGTGTCATCGCTCTGACTGCTGCATCTGAAAAACAAGAACCAGCCACACCAACACAGAACAGAATACAAACCAACAGCAACACTGTAACAGCACAACAGAAGCCTGTGGTCTTGAGTAGTTTTGTGTGTGTGTATAGTAGGTTGAGTAGGTGGGAAGGGCAGGGGAAGTAGGTGTAGGTGGGAAGGGCAGCATGTTAGATGCAGGTTGGAGCTAAACATGGATCTCCAGGAGGAAGTCTGGTGACCACTGCTGTAAACACCATGAGATGTTGTAAGTTGGAGTGTTTGAGCAAGAGATGAGCAATGTTGGGTTTGTGGAAAGCAAAAATTCATTCTCTTACTTTCTGACCCAGAGTGAAGCTCCATATGATTTGTCCTTATCTGATCTTCAGTTTCGCTGACTGCCTTCAGAGTTAGGTGAACCTGGTGCTCCTCTCCTGGTCTCTCAGTCAGGCACATTTCTCCTCACTGTTCTCCTTTAAACTGTCCATACAGCTAAGATAGTAAATATTGCCTTGATTATTTACTATTATTTATTCACTTTGATTCTTGTCTGTGGGCCCCCTCTCAGGGCAGGACCTGGGGCATCTGCTCCAACAACTATACAAATACTACACAAATACCAAATCCCACCCAAATAATACACCAATACCAACTACAACACAGATACTACACTATTACCATATACTACGCAAATACTACACAAATACCAATACACAGTATGGTATGTATGCCCCACTCAAATGACTTAAAAAAATATATATATTTACTGAATTTAACATTAAAAATAAAATTGCTAATACGGATGAGCTTAAAAAGGTACATGGCCCATTAAAGCCCAGCTTAGACTCTTTTAGTTCTGTTCTTTTCTTTATTTCATTGTTTTGTATACAGATCATGTACAATGTGCTTGAATTTGAATGAAGAGATTAATCTTTTATTTCATTAGAAGGCAAAACACTAAAAATGGAAAAATCTACATGAAGTTTAGTTGGGCTTACATACTGCTTACGTAAGTAAAGCTGCTTGGAAAATGCCTCATTCGCTCTCGTTATTAATTATTGATTATATACAGCCAATTAACTACCAGCTATTGGCTTTATGAGTCTTATTTAGGGCGTTAGAAGGGCATTAAAAGGGCATTAGAAGGCCTCCTGCCCCACCTGAGAAAGAAGCTGAGATGACTGAGATGACACACCACATTAAAGCCCATAAACTGGCCGACCTCTTCAGTCAGGGTGGCAGATTTCAAAGTTTTGAGCTCTGTAAAGATAATACATATTCAAGCATGGCCCCATATGCAGCGGAGGCGGTGCGATTGCATACATATATTCATGGACAGGAGAATTACTTCAGGGAAATGTCACTTTTCCTCAAGGACGATTGAGCATATGCTCCAACTGCTGCACATCAGAAACAAGCCTGTCCTCCTGCAGGAGATTTTCCTCTTTTCTAATCCTTTTGGGCGGCTGTTTGATTTGCTGTGATTGTGTCAGCGATTGTCCGACCCCCTGTTTTGCTTGAGTGACCCTTCTGTACCACTTCCAATAAACATTAGAGCGGAGGGATATCGGGGGACCAGTCTGGCCTCGAGGATGGACTGATTGGTTTGTTTATTTATTTACTTACCCTCTTATTAACTGTTGTCGCTCTCAGGCTGGAGAGTAATGTACGTGCAGAAATGTTTTAGTGCATAAAAGATTAATTTGCTGATGAACTACTGCTTCCCCCAACATTCATAATACTGCTCCTTTCTTTCAAACTTTTTAACTTAACTGAAAATATTCACACATACATGCCCCTGAATGTTTTAATATGTCCTGGTTTTCCTCGTACATAATTTTATTTTATTTTTTATTTAATCTTTATTTTTACATAAGATGTGCTGTAGAATGCAAGCTTATTTAACCAGCGTCGTCTCACAGCAATATCAGCCAAATGTCCTGCATTATCGAGTATTTAAGGTGTAAACAGAGAGACTTAGAGTGGGTGTGGTGCAAAACACTCCAAAGTCAGAACTGTTCACAGTGGAGGTGAATGGAGCAAGACGTCTGCCTCTAAAAGCTCCACAGAAAGTTATTCCATCAGATGGTTATAGTTGTGCCACCTGACCCATGAGACATTGTTCTGCTAGAGTTCTGAGAAGCTTTTGGTCCTAAACTAAACCCATTAATGGCAGAGGGACACATGCTAGGGATCGTTAGGCAAAATAGTCCCCTGAAGAGAAGTGATTTAGTTCTGATTCTCCTTTATTTTACCATCATCAACATTCATATAAACACTCAGAGACAGGTGGAGCTTCACTGGGGGTTGATAGTGAATAAAATGGATGTATTTGTGTTGGAGACGTCTGATTCCATTCTCCTCCACTGTAAAGATATCCGAGTCTCTACATTGAAACGTTTCACACTGAATCGAGCTACGCTGAGCTGCTCTGTACTCTGCCCAGTGTCTCATGCTTCAGGGTGAGAAGCTTGGAGAAATCCTGGAGGACGCTTTGTTCACAAGCTTTCAGATAATTGTAGGTTATGACCTTTTATCTTAGACAAGAAAATCACAATGCCGGTTTCGTGGACGGCCGTGGAGGGACAGCCAATTAGTCTCTGTTTGTCTCTGGTGCTTTGGAGCTCCAAACAGAAATGGTCTCATGCAGAAGACAAACATTTATCGAGGGAAAACTCTTTAGTGGCAGAACTGAAGGAATAAAACAGTCTGCAGGTTCAGACTGGCTGCCTCTACAGTGAACAGATAAAGAAGTGACACATGGTGTGTGAATGTGACAGGAACATGGAGCAGTTCCTTCCGGACAGAAATTATTCTTCTAGAACAATGGAGCCCAATCATGCACCTGAAGATCCAACACACCTGGTATATTCAGATAATCCTGAAGGCCTCATTACCTGGACCAGGTGTGACAGATTAGGGCTGGAGGAAACCCCGCAGGGTGGTGGGTCCCCAGGACCAGGGTTGGGTTCCACTGTTCTAGAGGAATCATTTCTATCCAGAAAGAACTGATCCATGTTCCTGTTACGCTTACACACCATGGGAGTGTGACAGAAATTATTCCTTTAGAAAAGTGGAGTCCAACACACCTGGCCATAACATTCAGATACCCCTGGAGGCCTTCATTACTTGGGCCAGGTGTGACAGATTAGGGCTGGAGTAAACCCTACACTAGATCCCCTGGACCAGGAGTTGGTCCTGTTCTAGAAGCATAGACAGTAGTTTGGTGGGCAGAATTCTATTTTGCGAGGGTCTGGTTATAGATTGGGGGCCCAGAGATGTCCCAGAGACATCACTGTAGTGAGGATGATGACCACAAACTGTCCACCTTCTCTGTAGCCAGTCATGAGAAAATCACAGAGGAAAACACATTTTAACCTGAGGGCTGAAGTTCATGAAAGATCTTTGAAGATGGCTTGACCAAGTCCAAAGAAAAGAATAATACCAGAGCAACCAAATGAAATTCACTCCGGAATCACTATGGAGGTCCATTTTACGATTCGGACACTGGGATAACAATGGCCATCAGCACCCTAAAACCCTTCACCACGCTCAACTACTAGCTAGGTAAGTATTAGTCTACACCATAGCTCCCTCGCCAGAATATGGTTCCTCCAGGAACCTACAGCTGAAGAATGGTGATTGATGGAACCCAGAGAGGTAGCTAATAAACTATCAAGGGCTCCTAGAGGAACCTGAATGTATAGAAAGGTTTTTGAGGCACCTAAAAAGTCATTTTTAGATCTCTGTTGGACATTCAAAGCACGTTTAGGTTTACAGTATAGGGGCTGGCATGGCTCAGCTGAGTGTCCACAGAAAGGAGAAACAGTAGAATAGGCTTCTTTGTTTACATGCTTTGGGAGGAAACCTGAGAACCCGGTGGAAACACAGAAAGGACCCTCAGCCACCTGGCCAGGGATCAAACTCAGCTTAACATAGACTGCGGGTCTTTTGTTGCTAAGCAGAGGAACCACAGAAGTGAGATGTCCACTGAAGCTACCGGAAACAAATCTGTATAGAAAAACAGTAGCTACGTACAGTTAAAAACAAAAAATGTGTCTGTGTGATCTCCATTCTGTAATTTTGTTTTGCATCTTTATGGATATTCCTGTTCTTCATTGGGTTCAGTGTTTGTTGCTGCTGTTCAGAGCTGATTTCCCTGTTTTGTCCAACTTACAAGTTGTCAGTTCTCTGTTCCAACATTCCAAAATGGCTCTAATGGTTTTTGGCTTAACCAATAGCTCTCTACATTTTAAGGAAGTACTTTAAACTCTGCTAAACGTTCTTGCTCTGCTCATTGCTTTGAATTATCTGTTATTTCAGCAGCTAACACCGTTTTTTTTTTTTTTTTTTTTACTACATAATAGTTCCCGGATTTCCTTTGTGTGTTTTGAGAGTTCTGATCTGTTTCTTTTATTTCTTCCATCTTTTTGATTACTGATGTGTCTGTTCACTGCTTTGAAATAGCAAACACACCACACATCCGTCGGCCTCCAGCATTACAATGTAAACTGATCAGCATCTGCTAATTAATTATCAGTTCAGCTACTGAGAGTGGATTAATTATAATTTCTGCCACTGAGAACTGATTGGTTATCACTACTGCTACTGAGAGCTGATTGGTTGGCATTAGAATGACTGAGAGCTGATTGGTTTGCATAATTGCTACTGAAAGCTGATTGGTTGGCATTGCTGCTACTGAGAGCTGATTGGTTGGTATTACTGCTACTGAGAGTTGATTGGTTATCACTACTGCTACTGAGAGATAGTTGGTTATTACTGCTACTGAGAGCTGATTGACTGGCATTACAGCGACTGAGATCTGATTGGTTAGCATAATTCCTACTGAGAGCTGAGTAGTTGACATTTCTTCAACTGAGAGCTGACTGGTTGACATTACTGCTACTGAGAGGTGATTGGTTGGAATTACTGCCACTGAGAGGTGATTGGTTGACATTTATTTGAATGAAAGCAGATTGGTTGGCATTACTGCTACTGAAAGCTGATTGGTTGGTGAGAGCTGTTCATCTAGCTGTTATTGACATTATGAGTACAGTGTTAAAGAACATTTCAGGCTAGTTGTTTTCTGTTATTCTTTCCTTTTATTTATCTATAAAAAAATTACAAATTACAGTTTTGCACAAAAGTCTCACAGAAACCTGTTCTCTCTTCTTGGACTGGTCAGACAGTGAGTGATAACAGAATGGCAGTTCTATACTACTAGAAGTTCTCAGCTTGAGCTTCTCTTCACACCAGGGAATCACTTTTTTCAACAGCAGCTTCAGATAAAAGTATCTCCCAACCAGCGGCCTAATAATCGGGCTGAGCTTTGCGAGGAGAACGGTTAAGACTGTGTCAGGAAGGTTCATTTTACTTTTTCAGAAACTCACCCCCCAATTTTTTCTTCCTGAGGCATGAGGATGAAAGTAGAGCATTCTTGTGCATCGCTTATGCAAGACGTGCTCTCAAAAAGTGAATACTCAAAGACAGCCTGGCGCAAACTTCTCCTGGCTTTTTGTTGACATTGGTTCTCCCGACTGAGTCGATCTCATGTGGAGAACTTTGAACTACTTTGGGGCCCGAGGAGCCCGAAGGCAATTTTTAATCCACTCTTTCCTTTGACTTGCACGAACAGAACATTAGAAAATCTTTACTCTTCTGAAACCCACATTCATTTCTCTCTCACATGTTTGACCATTACCAGCATTTTCATCAGCTTTCACCTGGACCACCACCTCCTGACAATTCCTCCATACAAGTCGCCGCACCTGTGACTCCAGTTCACAAAAACATCATAAACACTAAAAGTGAGGCCTGACAGAATCAGAATCAGAAAACTTTATTGATTCCGGAGGAAATTGCTTATGTTACGACTGCACAGACACACAGAGACACAGAGACAAGAACAATATAAAATATAGCATAAGTCAAAATAAAAGTCAAATTTAAAATTCTGCGGAAAATACTCTGAAAATATTCAGTATGAAATACTCTATGCTATATAAATAAAAGCTGGGGTATTAATGCTATTGATAAGAAATTTACAGTTCAGTGAATTACTAGTAACACAGATGGTAGTTAGGAGTCTGTTATTGTATGTAATAGAGATCAGTAGCATATCAGTAATTTTGACATATAAATACACTAGGATATTGAAATACACTATGCACTATACACAAATGCTGGGGTATAAATACCATAGATAAGTAACTTACAGTGATTTACTTGTAACATAAATAGTGGTTGGGAGGATGTTATTGCACGTAATAGTGATCAGTAGTATATAAGTAATACTGACATAAGTAGTGATATTTCACATGGTCAGACTATTGCACATAGTAATAAGGTATTGCACATAATGAAATGATTTACAATCACTATGATAAAATAAGCTTCTTATGTGTTTCTTAGCTTTTTAGTCTTATTTTTATCTTATCATGACTTCTTAGCTTTTATTTGTGTTTTAAACATCATAGTCTTCTACACAGACTATGCACTGTTTAAATAAATAAATAAATAAATACATAAACCAATAAAACTTTTAGGAATGGACCAGGAATGTACCATGATTACAAATATATTATTTTTAAATGTTGTGTTGTTGTATTTTCCTGTAAATTAACAGTAATTGTGAAGTAAAATTAGTTACATTGTAGTTACATTGTGTTCCTTTTAAAAGTTTTTGAAGTTTCTGTTAAATAAAAACTGACATGCTTTTTTACAGTGAGCGAATCAACATTGGGATATAAATGCTAAGTTCTAGCATTTACATCCAAATGTTGATTCGCTCTAGTTTTGTTTCCTGTATTTAGCAGTTATTGGGTCTGTGAGGCTTAATAAGGCATACTGGACACAAAGTATTGCACAGAGTAATATTGTGTTGAATACAGGAATCAAGGTGACCTCAAAAATGTCTAATTCATCCAATTATTGCTTAATAAAGAAGTAATGAGCAATTAAGTACCAAGTACTGCATTGTTCAGGCATAAACAGCAGTATTATGATGTTCTCTTATACTGAGGCATTACCAGTTACCTTTAACTTTAATTATTTATTATGTTATTTGCCAGCACTGCATCTCCCAATCTCGTCAGTCGGACAAAACTTTATAATAAATTCATTTTTTCTAATTTTATTTCCCTTTTGTGTTTTTAGCCACCAATGTTCTTTAATAAGTAACCTCCCTCCCACTCACAGCAGAGCAGAAATCCTGAACTTTGAATTTGAATCTGTGCTGCTAACAGTTTGAACTGAACTGCACCTTAAAAATGTACATATTCTTTACCTTCTGTCTCAAAACTACATGAATACACCCTGACCAGGTACAAATATGAGTCAGAAAATAAAGCCATGTCAACGTCTGACTTCTAACAGAGCGACTGTTCCAGCAGCCCGTTGGTTCTGGAGGGGCCGGAGGGATCCAGTGTTTGGAGGATCTGAGCTCTTGTTGAGCCGAAGTAATGAATTCAGCGTGAAACCTCACGTTGTTACCTCACCTTTCAGGCACCTCACCTTTACCATGGACAGTTCAAACAAAAACACTGTTCGAAATTCACTGGGAACTATCTGACCAGAGATCACCCCTCCACCATCACTACTGCACACATTCACAAAGAGAGAAAGAGACTCATTCACACCTTTCACAATTTTTATTTTGATATTCTTTAGTGGTGCGATGCTTGATGCTTGTATTTAGTATGTACATTTGTAGTATCTATCTTTTCAAATTCTAGTTTTTGTCCCCCCACACCTAATGAGAATGTGTGTGTGTTTGTGTGTGTGTGTGTGTGTGTGTGTGTAGCGTCTGACTAACATCTGTCTACACCACTGTGGTTACGCCACACCCATTTCTATGGTTCTATATCATGTCCTTTAGTGGTGCGATGCTTATCTGAATCCACAACAGAATCTGATTTAAACGGTTCAACCCACAAACCCCATAAAACACAGGGCATAGTGAATCCCATAAAACACACAGGCTCTCCCAGTCACTGGAATCAGTCCGTCATTCATGTTGGTCCTGAAACTTCAGGCCTTACAAAATCCTACAAGCCAACAAACAAGAGAATAACGGAAACCGGCACCTTGTTCTTCTACTTTGTATGTTGTTTATAGGCGGTTGGCAAACAGCTTTTCTGTCCATTCTGGTGGCAGTAATGCATTACTTACTACCAGGCACCAAGCAAGGGAAAAAAATATTTTAAGACAAGACCAATGTCACACAAACAATCCAACTTTTTAGTATGTAATTACTTTTCAAATATTTTAAAATCATGATCCATCCATAGCATTGAGCAGAATTCCGGCTGTAAACAACCTGTACCCTCAAGTACCTGCTCCAAAGTATGGATCAAATGATACTTTTTTACAAGGGGGTTTTCTAATCTTTATACCTGTAAAACCACTCTCCAGAGACACTGCAGCACCACCGCAGGAGGAGAATCTGCATGCTT
>JBBPCZ010078832.1:0-2500 GCA_037974445.1 Brycinus macrolepidotus | reverse complement strand
AGATCAGCAGTCCTGCTCCTGAGGCGGTTTGTGAAAACAAACCCTGTTGTATAAAAAGGCACCGCAGCGATTGGCTCCACGGTGAAGTTCAGTTCATTTTTACAGCTCACAGTAAGTCATACTGTGTCCTAAACCACATCTACAAGATTGATCCACCTTAATGATGAGCTGGACGAAGTTTGAGGGTCCAGAGAAGTTTTGGGGATGAAAAGATTTGGGTCACTGTTGACTTCTAGTCTTAGCAGTGTTAGCCTCATAGCTCCAGTTCTGAACTAAAGAAAATAATTTGAACCCAAACATGTCTCGACTGATCGACCACATCTGAAGGAAGTGGAACTCTGTGGAGGTCTGAGATTTCACCAAACTTTTCCTTTAATTGCCTTTTATTTAATTGCTATTTATTTATTTAATTGCTTAACTGCTAATTGTATCCTACAGTATGTCCATCTGGAAGCATCCACACTTGTTATTCCTCTTCACTTGTTTATTCAGGTTTTCCATTTATTTTCTCACGTATTACACCTCTTCATATTTTTTCTTCTTAAATGTTAACCCATTTACTTTCACTCTCTCTGCCTTTCTCCAAATTTTGCCAGTATTTAAATCTATAGACACTAAAATTAAAAGCAAACACAATCTCTTTAACTAACCATTCAAATAGAATCCATTTTTGGGTTCATTTATTGTAATTTAATGTGGATTAAACTGTGCTCTTGTTTCAGGGTCACCAGCAGGACTGGTGATAATGGATCTGACTATTAGCATGCTAGGTCTGCAATAAGATGCGTATGGAGGAAACTCGTGCACACGTATAGTTTTAATGAGAGCTCACAGCACCCTGTAGGTTTTCTCCATGGTAACAGAGTCTCAACTGACTGGTTAAGTGTTCAAGGTACCATTGCTGGATCCATTGTTTGGATAATTGTTACAGGGAAACTGAAAAAATATAGTAAACAGTCTAACAGTTTACTAACTTGAAGGCCCATCTGTTGGTGCACAATGAGTAGAAGCACAAGTTAGGTGTTTCTAATAAAGTAGCCAGTGAGTGGAGGCACTAGGTGGTTTTTCTAATAAAGTGGCCACTGAGTGGAAGCACAAGGTAGTGTTTCTAATAAAGTGGCCGTGGGTATATTTGAACGTAAATTTCAAGTACTTGAGCTTAAAGAGTAACAATTAATAAAAACACACAGGAGTGGAACATTAAGGCCACAGTGAGAAAAACGAATGATTCCTACATAAGTGATCCACCTTTTGTGGCTCTTTTCTCTACAGCTCCTGCGTGCCTTATTTGTTTAGAGTGATTTATTAAAGCGCTGTAAGAAATCAGGTGCAGCCAGGCATGGATTTGCATAGGTTTCACTTGACAGATGGATTTTGCAGCGGCGGAGAACAAATACATGGAGTTATAAGCCACCAGCATTCTGTTTTTATGACAAATCTCCATCCCCATTTGTCTGTTTGTTTTATCGCGCTTTTTATTGATGGAAAGTAAACTTTGCATTTTACTGCGACGCATTCTTCTCTTAATGCGGTTATATTTTGGGGGGGTGAATTTGAGTCTAAAAACGCACACGTTTAGTCATTTTTTTTGTGCAAATTGTTTGAGGTATGAGGTGAAGGTAACATGGTTTGAAGCTCCTCAGGGTACAAAATAAAATGAAACCTGAAAACTGAAAGAATGTGCTCTAATATGTTTAATGTGCTTCTGGGATTTCTTCTAGAGCGGATGAAAATTTGGATTTTGACACTGAATAATCATGATTTACGTATTTATATTAAACTAAAAAGTAAAATAATCTCTCTCTCTCTCTCTCTCTCTCTTTCTCTCTCTCTGTGTGCATATATTTATGGATATACAGAGAGTGAATGAGTGAATTTGAGAGGTGTGCAGTTGGAGAGGAGTTGGAGGTGTTTGGATGTTCTAGTGAGGTCTAGTGAGGTGAATTTGAGAGGTGTGCAGTTGGAGAGGAGTTGGAGGTGTTTGGATGTTCTAGTGAGGTTCTACAGGAGACAAAGGCCTTGCAGTTATATGACACCAAATGACTGCAGCGGGAGTGGGAGGAGCTTAGCCTTCATTACGTTTACTTTTATGGCATTTAGCAGAAGCTCTTATCCAGAACGACGTACATCAGTGCTTTAGTAGCCCACATCTGTTCTTCATACCTGTAAAGCTAGACTTAAATCAACATCTGCTTTTAACCAAGTTACTGCTAGCAAAGTTACACACCTTAACAAACCCTGTCAAAGAAAAAACAAGTCAGAGGTTAATACACAAGTAAGGAAAAACAGTTAAGAGGGTAAGTGACTGAGGGATTTTTTAAATATACAGGAAAAGATGTATAAGAGATAAGCAAGAGGACTGGCTAGTCACCAAGATGCTCCTTAAAGAGGTGGGTCTTCAGACGACGCTTGAAGACAGCAAAGGACTCCGCAGATCTGATTGCAAGAGGGAGTTCATTCCACCACTGGGGGGCCAAGACTGAAAAGAGTCTTGATGCAT
>JBBPCZ010078791.1:0-11739 GCA_037974445.1 Brycinus macrolepidotus | reverse complement strand
AATGTTTTGCAACCAAAATGTTTCAACCAAATATCAGATAAGGCATCCTTTTAACAATTCTTTTGAAGAAAAATGAGCATGTCTGCAAAGAACGCAACTGTCGTTTTTTTTTTTGTAAAATGCAACCACGCCTTCTCCGCCCCATGATGATTCAAGTTGCGAAGTATGACGTCATCGCGCGCGACGCAGGAAAAAGTCCGAAAGAATCGTTAGAGGAACCGATAACGTCGGAGGTAAACAATTCCGGTGCTTCACAAGATTAAAACCGGTTCTAAATCGGAACCAGGTTTCGATTCCCACCCCTAGTCGGCGCATGTCTGTTGTTACATGTCCGAGTGGCACTCCAAAATGAGCAATCAGAATTTTTTGGGTGCGTGGATGGCCAGGTGCTCCTCAAAAAGGGCAGCCTGGACACCCACAGCAGATCCAAACGTTTTGCATCACACTCAACTAGATGTCTTTAAACTACATCTGACGTTGTGTGCACATGTGCAGCGCAGCGTGACCCTCACTAGAGATAAAGATCCTTTCAGGAACTTTAGCTCCAGTAGAGGATTTTTGTTTCCCTCCCTCATAGATGAAACCTCCCCAGTGGAGATTCACCCGAGGCTAAAGGAGGTTCCAGACGACGCGTGGGCAAAGGGTAAACATGACATAGGTTTAATTCAAGGCACTGAACCAGTGGTGATCACCCCCAAATCTGACTTTAGACCCAGACAAACACAATATCCTTTAAAAAAGGAAGCGATCGAAGGCATCAGACCAGTATTTAACTCCTTACTACAGGCAGGAGTAATTGTCCCTTGCCCGGACTCTCCAGTGCGCACACCTATTTTTCCAGTGAAAAGGGCCAGAAAACCCCCAAATCCTGATGAATGGAGGTTTGTACAAGATTTACAAGCAGTAAACGCGGCAGTGAAACAACGAGCACCAGATGTTCCAAACCCCTGCACAATTCTTGGCCAAGTGCCCCCGGGGAGCAAGTGGTTTTCTGTGATTGACTTAGCCAATGCATTTTTCAGCATTCCTGTCCACAAGGACAGTCAGTATTGGTTTGCTTCTCAGTTTGATGGCAAACCATACACATTTACGCGTTTATGTCAAGGCTATTGTGAGTCACCAACAATCTACAGCCAAATGCTGCGTGACAGCCTTGCACCACTTGTTTTGACCCCTGGTACAGCTTTGTTACAATATGTGGATGATTTGATGATCTGCTCGCCAACCAAAGAACAATGTGAACTTGACATTGTGACATTGTTACAACACCTCACTAAAGAGGGTCACAAAGCTAGCCTCTCCAAATTACAATTTGCAAAACAGGAAGTCCACTGTCTGGGTCATGACATTACAGGAGAAGGTAAACATCTATCCACAGACAGAGTCTCCGCAATTCAAAAAATTCCAAAACCAATCACAAAGAAACAAATGTTATCATTTTTAGGCATGTGTTCTTACTGTAGAGCATTCATTCTTAACTATTCAGTAATGGAGGCACCTTTGCGCGAAATAGCACATGCGCCAGGCCTCAAAGCCTTATCACGCGTGCAGTGGACAGATGAAGCGGAAAGCGCTTTTTCACAGCTAAAGCAAGCATTACAAAGCACACCTACTTTAGGATTACCAGATCCTATGAAGCCATTTGTGCAAACTGTTGATGAAAAGAATGGTTGTATGACATCTGTTCTTCTACAGAAGCATGGTGACAAGCTGAGACCAGTGGCATATTTCTCAAGCAAATTGGATCCTGTAGCAGCTGGCCTTCCTCTCTGTTTGAGAGCTGTGGCGGCTGCAGAAAAAGCAGTGGTGGCCTCAAGAAACATTGTAGGATACTCTGATCTCGCACTCCTGGTCCCTCATGCTGTCTCCCTGCTCCTGTTGGAGCAAAAGACTTCACATTTATCCACACAGCGTTGGCTGAAATACAACACAGTTCTACTTGACATGCCTAACAATCGTTAAGCGTTGTACAGTACTGAACCGAGCAACATTGCTTCCCACTGAAAACGATGATGAACCACATGATTGTCTGGCTTTAACTAACCAATTGTGTTCTCCTAGGATTGACCTGAAGGACAAACCCCTGCAAAATCCAGATCTCGTGCTTTATGTGGACAGTTCACCATCCAGAGACCCAGACACAGGAAAAAACAGAGTAGGGTTTGCAGTAGTTTCAGACCATAAAACACTGCGTGCAGAAAATCTGCCATCACACCTTTCAGCACAAGCAGCTGAACTACATGCCTTAATTAATGCATGCAAAGTATCTAAAGGTAAATCTGTTACCATTTACACTGACATCAGATACGCCTTCAGTGTTGTCCATGACTTTGGGGCTATCTGGAAACAGAGAAATTTTCTAACTAGTTCAGGGACTTACATCGCAGATCACCAACTTGTGTCCGACCTCCTGGATACTATCCAGCTCCCGAAAGCAATTGCTGTCTGCAAATGCCAAGCACACACTAACAAGTCTGATCCTGTTTCCTTAGGAAATGCCAGGGCTGATGCTGCTGCTAAACAGGTGGCGTAAAAAGGACGACCAGAGGAATTACATTGTGTACAGGCTTCTAACGCTAACACCACCCCTTTCTTACAGGTTTCTGAATTACAGCAACGCACCACTCCAGAGGAAAAGGCCCTCTGGCGAAAAGCAGGCTGTTCAATAAAGCACTGGATATGGACGTGCCCCCAGGGGCGACCGTATCTACCTAAATACATGTTTCCATTTTATTGCCAAGTTGACACATGGGAAAGCACGTGTCAATAGGGGGAATGATAGCAGAAGTTAACAAGCATTGGTTTACCAAGGGTTTCTCAAATTACTCTCAAAATTTTTGCAAACAATGCCTTACATGTGCACAACACAACATAGAACGAGGTGAACGTGCAGAGCAAGCAGCACATCCTGTCCCTGACAAGCCATTTGATCACCTACAAACGGACTTTACTGAACTAACACCAAGTGAAGGGAAAAAGTACTGTCTAGTGATAGTAGACATGTTTTCAAAATGGGTTGAAGCGTTCCCAACAGCCAAACAGGATGCTGGAGCAGTAGCAAAGGCACTGTTGAGGGACATAATTCCCAGGTGGGGGATTCCAGGTAAGATTTCAAGTGACAATGGAACACCCTTTGTGAGCGCTGCACTGAAACAGATAAGTGAGTATTTAGGATTTGACCTGAAACAGCACTGCGCCTACCACCCAGCGGGTGGAGGTGCTGCAGAAAGAGAAAACGGCACACTAAAAAACAAACTCAGCAAAGCATGCGCAGAAACCGGTTTGGGATGGACAAAGGTCCTACCCCTGGCACTCACACAGATGAGAATGTATGTAAGACCAAAACATAACCCAAGCCCATTTGAGATTCTGTTTGGACGATCTCCTAACACAGGAATTGGGCCTGTGAGGGCTCCCCTTCCAGGAACATCCATGTGTGATGATGTAATGCTTGAATATTGCACAACTCTGCTCTCTCATCCATACACAAACAGGTGAAAGCAGCCCTACCCTCACCAGATAAAGGACCACTACACAATCTCCATCCTGGGGATTGGGTAGTGATCAAAGACTTCAGGTGAACCAAGTGGAACAAACCCAGGTGGACAGGACCGTTCCAGATACTCCTCACCGCAGTGAAAACTAGCGGAAGAGCCACTTGGGTCCACTCCAGCCACTGCAGGAAAGTTCCAGAACCACCCAACCTGACAGGAGAAGAGGGCTTGAGAGAACAGGAGTAGAACTGCTATCAAGCAGCCCCTAGGGGGCCTCAGCGGTCCAGCAGAGAAATCAACAATCAAGCGGCCTCTAGGAGGACCAACGCACACAAGCATTGGAGCATGTGTAACATGAACTTGTGGGAAAGCATTTGTGTGCGGTTGAGAGAAGAAGCAGCCTTGCACCGACAACCAGTGTCGATAACTGAGATAAGTACATGTCAGAGTGCAGAATTAGCAGTAGTTGAAAATAATGCGTATGGGTACAATCCAACCGTCGTAGTAAAAGACCTAGTAGTTAAAAGACATCCCTGGACAGGCCCTACAGTACAGTAATGTATGATATTCTTGCAACAGTTTCAGTAATTACTAACGATCCAGTAGGGGACCACCTAAGAGGTGGGAGAAGTGCGAAAGGGCAGTGCCTGCACTTCAAGCACCAATAACTGTCAAGAAGAGTGAAAGGTCACCTGGCGGAAAACTAACTGCCTAGATTTTGGCCCCCAAGTAATCCCCTTTGCGTGTTATTTGGTCATACTAAGCATTGCAAATGGTACTTTCCAACGGGTGAAGCAAACCACTTATTGCCTGCCCAACAACAAAACCTCAAATATGGTATTGGCAATAATAGCCCTATTAATGCTGACATGTCTACAGACAGTCGCACTCGAATATCAGACCAAAACTGTGACTTTAGTAAAATTCAGTACCGGTAGTTTTGAACGCGATTCACTCTCATGGCTGGACAAAGATGAACACGTGTGGGACTCCAAATATCTATGCAGAGACCCATGTGGACCATATGACCACCACCTAGTGGTAGCCAGCACTAAACCTGACACTCCTTATACGGGTAACCCTTTTTCTATCACAAAGATCAGGGGAAAAAGTTTAGCAGCAGTAAGTATAGCACAAGTGCAGCCTAGTGATGCAGGCACTTACTGGTGTGCTATTGATTGACCCTACAGTGACATCTACTCAAAGGTAGAAATAAAAGTCTCCACACCTCAACCAAACACTCTAAATTTAGCCAACCAAGATGATCCTGGTGCGAGAGAAAGCGAGGAAGAATTAGCTAACCTGATCCTAGCTCCAGATATTCCTGACCATACACAAAGTAGTCCAAAGCGCGCATTCTCCCAATGCCACGGTAATATGGCCTGTACCTTAGCAGTATTGCAAAAATAAGCTGTTGAACATAAGGGCGAATGTTGGGTCTGTCAGGCCCTATCACACAGGTGGAGCTCAGTGCCTCTGAATTTTGCTTCAACACAGAACTCCACACTTAACCACACTGTGCCTTTAGGGATGGTGAGCTTAAAAGCTTATGGACACCAATTAAGAACAAATATAACCCCTCACGACCCAGAAAAACAGTCAGGTCACACACCATATAGCACTGATCACAGTAGAATAGAGATCCCATGGTGACAGGGAGAGACGTGCGTGTGTTCCTCAGACCCAAAGGGTGTAAAGGTAGGAACAGCAAAATGCACGACCTCGATCTTGCGTAATGCAAGGTCAAAAACATGCACAGCATTTGTAAACAACAGGACGAGTAAATTCAATTGCAACATCACCACCACCTCAACTGCCAGCTCGGGGTGGGTGTGTGGAAGGTTTGCATATCACTGCCTGCCCGATCAATGGCATGGCTGTTATCCAGCAATGATAGTGCCAACATTTCATTTAATTACACCCCACAACTCTGAAACACATAGCTCTAACAGGGCGAAAAGATCTACAAGTAACGTGCTCAGTTGGTACCACCTGTGGGACCCGTGGACGGGACCCAGTGCCTCTACAGGCTGGTCTCTACTGCAGCCTTGTTTGATAAACTAAATGGCTTAACATGGCAAGTATTAGCTTTAGCCAATGACACTGAAGAAGCCTTGGCAACAGTAAACAGCGAACTTCGTGCCATCAGAACCGCAGTAATTCAACACAGATTAGCTCTGGACCTATTACTGGCAGAGAAAGGCGGCGTTTGCAGGATCCTGAACACTTTGTGTTGTTTTCACCTCCCAGATTACCACAATAACCTTACATCTCTGATCGAACATATGCAACAGGCAGTCCAGACTCCACCAGAGGCAGCTGCCTCCTGGCTGAACTGGATGCGCAACATATTTGGAGAGTGGGGCTCGTGGTTTATGACCAGCTGTCTCCCAGTAATTGTAACTATCCTATTGATACTGTTATTCTTACCATGTCTTATTACCCTAGTTAAACACCTTATTTTGAGAACAGTGACCAAAACAGCTGGAAAGAACTATCAACTGGTGAAGATCGACCCAGATGAACTCCTGGATTGGCCTCCCAATCCATCTGAAGACTATGATCTTCCATTCAAAGATCTTAATGATGATGAACTGTAAATAGTCTTGTAATGAAGAATTTATGTTCTGACTTTATGCTTGCTCATACACCCCCCAGTGCTTTACACTGACAAAAACAGCCTTAGCTTTTCCTCACTCACACGTTAATGGAGCACTAAGTTGAATCCCTGTGAATTCTTTGTGTGGATGTATGATGTGAGCTTCTTCTTAAAAATTTACAATGTTATGGGTTATCTTAAAATGATAAAAGAGGGAAAATGTATTGGAAATTTTGAACTTGTGTTAAGCTTATGTAAGATGTGCATTCTCGCATACAGCCCCAACTATATATATATGACCTTAGTACTGTATGTGCAACCCTCTATGTGCGTCAATTATCCTCCCAAGAGAAATTAAATGCAGTTATTCTTCTTTTGGTATGTGAGACCTGATAACAAGCAGCGAGGGAGTAGCTACATAGAAGCAACTAATTTACAGATCTGGGGGCAGAAGGTACAGACAGAACCAGTACTAACCAGTTTTTCATCTACAGAGGGACACTTCTTTACTTACTGCTTTTCCTGACTGTCCAATTCTTTGCTTACTAATAAAGGAGATTCTTAAAGGACTTGCAGCGTGCTTTGGTGTGTGATTCTAAAGGAGAATTTCCACGACAATTCTCAGTGAGTGGTAGCAGAAGGGGTGTTTCTGATAAAGTGGCCAGTGAGTGGAAGCAGAAGCATCTATAGATTCGACACATTAAGCAATTAAACAACACAAACAGTAAAATACCATAAGAGGTGAATATTTGAGCAGGAAATGGATGATTTGTGTTTACCTGACATCCGCGTCCCTCACGGCCGAGGACAGCAAGGAGGATAAAGCTAGGCTTTTCCTCTTCAGAGGCATGGTTTTCGAGGTTTGTGAGATATTATGGGAGGTTTTAGTGAGATTCGTGAGGGTTTATCCCTCTGTTATCCTCTCTTTAGCTTTAGCCCCCAGTGTGTACGGAGAGCTCTCCGCGCCCTGTAGACGGTTCTCCGCGCGTTTCTCTGCATGTAAAAGTTTTTTTTCTTTTTAAACGCGACTTTTCACGGTTTTATTAGAGAAAAGTGGGATTTTCTCGTTTTGCTGAGTTAAATTTCCCTCCGCGGGAGTTTGTGTTTACGCGGAGAAGGTCACAGCGCCCCTGTCGGCCCGGAGGGACTCTTACTGTAGAACTCTCATATATTTATAATATTTATTTATTCATTTAAAATAATAATAATAATAATACAGTCAGGACCTTTATTCTATCATAATCTTATATATTTATAATAATTATTCGTTATTTTAAAATAATGATAATACAGTCAGGACCTTTATTCTATCATAATCTCATATATTTATAATAATTATTTGTTAATTTAAAATAATAATAATCCAGTCACGACTTTTATTTATGTTTAATAAGCAGTACAGAGTCACAGTCCTTCTCTCCAGTCTCTCTTCAGCTCCGCTCTGTTTGATCTGAGTAGAAACTGATCTTCAGTCTTGTTTATATTTTTTGTTTTAAGTTATTTGTTAATTGTTTAATGATTTAATTGTTTAATAAAAAAAGCTCATTTTTTAAATATAATTTTTAAATCTGAGTATTGTGACTTCAAAGCCTGAACAAAGAACAAACAAACACAAATAAGATCTTATTTATTTAATAGTTGTACGAGACTTTAATTATTTGTAGATGCAATAAATAATGATAACATAACAGTGTAATATTTACATAGTTATATATTGAACATTTTAATTGTTTATGTTTTATTTATTTTGTCTCTTCGTGTCAGTTTATCAGCCGTTGATCGATTTTTCGGTGATCATCCGGTTCGCTCCGCCGGTATCGATTATTATTCCTGTCCGTGTCCCACAGTGCTCTGCTGCTGAAAGGTGTCCAGTCATTCCGGCCGCTAGCGTTAGCATTAGCTGCGGAAATTTATTCAGGATTCCCTCTTTTCACTTTATTTCTCTCGGGTCGGTCTGAGTTTATATTTTTAGAGTCGGGATGAAGGAGCTGAGCGCCAAGAAGAAGAGCCGCGGGGAGAAACAGAAACAGGAGAAACAGGAGAAAGAGAAACAGCAACAGGAGCCCGGAGCAGAAACCCCAGAGCCCGGGCAGCAGGACCTCAGCACCCTGGAGGGTAAAAACACCAACATTTATAACATTTACACCAACAACACACCACTAACACCATCACCATCACACACCAACACTCACACAGCCCGGAGCAGAGAGCCCAGAGCCTGGGCAGCAGGACCTCAGCACCTTGGAGGGTAAACACACCAACATTTATAACATTTACACCAACAACACACCACTAACACCAGCATCACCATCATACACCATCACCAACACTCACACAGTTAAAACAGAGTTAAATATAACACTGATAGTAACATGAACGTCTTAAAGTCCTTAAGAAGTGTCCTCTCAGACCACCCTGAGATTTAGATCTGAGTCCATTCCTCAGAACTGAACTGCTCATTATAAACATTCTTGATCCATAATCAGGTGTATGTGAGTTTTTACAGCTCACAGTAAGTCATACTGTGTCCTAAACCACGTCCACAAGCCTGATCCACCCTAATGAAGAGCTGAATGTAGTCTGAGGGTCCAGAGAAGTTTTGGGTTTGTGTTTACAGTAAAATATTTGGGTGACTATTGATTTCTAGTGTTGGTGATGTTAGCCTCGTCTCGGCTGATCGACCACAGCTGGGGTCAGAACTTCAACTAAAAATGGCTCATTTTAATGCTTTGTTTTTAAAGTGTAAATGTCAGATATTATGTTTTAAAATTGAGCATTTATACCTAACGTTGTCATTGTTTCCTGCATTTATGGACTAGAACTGAGTCTGAATTGGCAAATGGTTAGGAAATTTTGCTTTATAAACCCGTTCACATTCCAGACCCCAGAGTGCTCTACAGAGGAGCTCCTACAGGTAGATGTGGAATTGCACTATGTTTAGGTGAAAATGAAAATAAAGTTAAACCTTGTTAAACAGGCTGTGTTGATGGGTCTGACGTCCCAGGAGTTCTTGAGAGATGCTGCAGGTTTGGTGTGAGGTGAAGGAGAAGCTGGTGCTGTTGCAGACAGAAGGTGTTGAAACCGTTTGTTTTTCCTCCCTCAGATATCCGAGAGCATGTGAAGCAGATCGAGAAGGCGGTGTCAGGGAAAGAGCCGCGGTTTGTCCTGCGCGCTCTGCGGGCGCTGCCTTCCACCAGCCGCCGCCTGAACCCCAACGTCCTCCACAAAGCCATCTCAGGCTTCTACACCTCCAATGCCTCCGGCAAGGAGTTCCTCCTCGGCTTCCTGGAGGAGGTACACCAGAGATCAGCACTTCGTTGGGGGTGTAGACTTTCAACCAAAACAAGGGTTTACACTAGATACGGACGGATACGATACGGACAGAAAATTAGTATTATTCTTCTATATGATTGTGATGCATTTCAAGGTTTTAAAATTCACATATCACTTTACTGTGATTAAAAAGGCTTAAAGTCTATAAATAGTGTTTCAAATGCACATTCACCTCCATCCATACAGTCCATATATGGAAAATAAGCTACAAAAACGAATCGCTGTTTTTGTGATGTCACAAAACCAACACATTTCCATATTCAGCCTATAGCAGTTTAGCTCTGCCCATTCACTGCTGAAGTTCTAAGGAGTGTTTCAGTCCCTGTGTTGGGCAGCCAATCAGAAATAAGATCATTTGCATATATCAGTCTTAAAGGCCCAGTAACAGAAACAGCCTGTTTAATTCTGAGGGATAAACAGGTTGGAAAGCGGTTGTGTAAGGATGAATTCTGATAAACTCCAAATTAAATTTTTGTTTCATAAGGAAGGCTAACTGATTTTGATTAGTTTGTGCTTTAAATTAGACTGCTTTAGTCTATGCAGGGGATTCTCTGTCTAAGATTGTACTCACCCCAGACCCCCCTCCTTCTGTCTCTGTCTCTGTCTCTCTCTCTGTCTCTCTCAGCCCATGGACACTGAGGGGGATGTTCAGTTTAGGCCTCGTACTGGTAAAGCAGCAGCCACTCCTCTGATCCCTGAGGTGGAGGCTTATCTTCAGCTTCTGCTGGTGGTTTATCTCACCAACAACAAGCGCTACACTGAGGTGAGCAGTACAGAACTGGCCTCTAAACCTTTATACATGTCTGCCCAGACCACATTAATGTCTTAATGTATCAAATAAACACTGTGTCCCAAACTTTCTCTTAAGCTGCAGTCACACTATGAGCAGCAGGGCTGCGTCCCAAACAGCTCCCTGCTCCCTACATATTGCACTTAAAATAGAGACTCCTGCACACAAACAGTGTGGAACACGTCTAACACAGAGCCGCTGAAGGTTCATCCATGTGTGCAGAACTCCAGAATGGACACACTAGG
This sequence comes from Brycinus macrolepidotus, assembly GCA_037974445.1. Classification (NCBI taxonomy): domain Eukaryota; kingdom Metazoa; phylum Chordata; class Actinopteri; order Characiformes; family Alestidae; genus Brycinus; species Brycinus macrolepidotus. Next base: position 1,278 of record JBBPCZ010078791.1, on the reverse strand, counting down.
CACTATATGGGTGTAGGAGCTGGAGTTTTATAACTTAAACAGCGCCCCCTTGTCCAAACCAAATTTCCCACAATGTGGAACAAAGTTAATCGTTAAACTAGGTACTGTCAGTAATACTGGCACAAATATTTCCCCAGCAATGTTGTTTTCTTCCAATGTTGTTGTGAAATGTTCTTGTAAACCACCAGAAACATAATTATTTGTTGTAAAGACTTAAAGGCCAAACATTCGATGGGCAGTGTGCATATTTACATTTTACACTTTATATTAGTGTTATATAAAGACAGTATGCCCCTCCTGCCTTGTCTGTTTGATGAGTTTGAAAGTTTTTTCCTCTGTAAATGACAGCATGTGTTGTTTATCCTTGTGTTCAGGCTCAGAAGGTGTCGGACGACCTCCTGCAGAAGATCAGCTCTCAGAACCGCAGGGCTCTGGACCTGGTGGCAGCAAAGTGCTACTACTACCACTGTCGGGTCTACGAGTTCCTCAACCAGCTGGATGCAGTGCGCAGGTGGGCCACCCTGAGAGGGGTGTAGATCTCTGAGCTCACGGAAATTCAATTAATATTCCACAGGGAAATTATTCAGTGCATCATAGAATTCTCAAAAATAAACTCAATACACAATGAGTGGAGGAACCATTTACCCAGAAGTGGAATATAAACAATAAACACAACAGTGCTGGCCCAAATAATTCAAATATTTGAGATATGGTACGGCTAATCGCTAAATCTCTATGAATGTAATATAAAATATTGAAATTACTTCTCGGGTCACTTGGCTACCAAAATCACTGCACTAGCGATGAAATTTATAAAACTTTATAAAAGCTTGTGTCTGTCCTAAACAGAATCTTGTTTTCTGTTCCACGTTAAATGGTGCAGTCTTGAGTTCTGACTGCTGCGGCATTTAAGGTGGAACAGAAAATTTTCAGCAAGACGATGGTAACGAACCTGGAGTGTTGCATCAGTGATGGAACAGAAATTTGGCACTGAAAGCGAAAACAGTGAAACTGACACTGAAAATATGACACTCAACAAAGATTTTAAGAGATTTATAGTACTGTGCAAAAGTCTTGAGTCCCCCTCATTTCTTGATTCCTTCCCTGCTATTTTGCTTCCAACGATCCAGACTTTCTTGTATTTTAATGTGGTTTTGAGGAACAGTTCTCCAGGCTTCCTGAAGGACTTTCAAAGAGACTGATTTTCAGTCCAGTCCCTGAACCTGACCAGTTTCAGAGGAATGTTTTTGTTTGTTAAGACACACAGTGACCTACGTA
>JBBPCZ010078770.1:0-11741 GCA_037974445.1 Brycinus macrolepidotus | reverse complement strand
CCACACAGATGCTGGCATGTCCCCGTACACACACTTCTTCCTTCCCCCCCGCCTTTATCCATGACCTGGTGACATGTCTGGTGATGTATTAGTGTGTGTGTGATAAAAATGTAACCTCTTTGGAGAGTTCATCATAATTTTCCGAACTTCAGTTTTATTTGTGCTGCACTTCCCTGTTCTCAGACAGATGATGGCGCCAGAACTGTTCTCATGGTCTCCTCCAGCACTGAGGGGTCCTTCAGCACAAACTGATCAGTTAATCCTTCACACATTTCCAGGGTTCCCAAACATGTGACACACAAATAAACTCAGATGATAAACTCTACGACTTACAGCATATTTAAGCTCCTACATTTACAGTCATGTGACCTTTTTTACTTTCTAGGTGTAAAATGTCCACTGCCTCTACAGAGACTCACTTCTGCACCTTTAACTCACAGTTACTGTTTAAATGCTGATCCGAACACATTAATAGAAAAATAATAAACACATAAAAATGAAAAACTACAACTTTTGGCCTGTGCAAAAGCTGTGGCACATTTGTTTCTGTGTTTCTTTTAATGTATGAACTCTTAAATCCACAAATTGTGTGCAGAAAAATGTCATATTTAAGAGAGTGTTCTCTGTAGAAGGTTTATATTTTAAGAGACCCGTGAGAAATCTAGTTTCTTATTCACTTATTTAAAGGCTTTATTAACTTGGAGGTTTTGTGATGATTTGTTTATTTACATATTTGTGTTTATTTATGTATTTGTGTGTATTTACTTTATTGGAATATTTATTTATTTATCTATCTATCTATCTATTTATTTATTTCAATGTGTTAATCATAAACTTCAAGGCTTTGTGATTATTTGTTTATTTATGCTTATTTACGTATTTGTGTTGATTTGCTTGGTTTGGTTATTTGTGTATTAGTATTTTGTGATTATCTATTTGTGGTTATTTGCTTTTTGTGATTTATTTATTTCTTGTTGTTTAACTTCATTGAATCCCTAATTGGGCCCTCCTGTCCAGCTCCGAGAGCCTCTCTAATCTCCTGCAGGTCACGCCGGAGCGCCGGTGAGTTCATTATCGGGGTCTCGGTTACTTGTTCACTTCCACAGGTGTGAAGTTTGTGCTTCATAATAAATCACATTATTATGGGATGTCTGGCTCTGTCACAGAGATTAAACACAGCAGAGCTCAGACCGGACCCTCGGGGGGATCTCCCATCGATCTGATCCGCGGCTGATGAGCTTGTTGTGGAAATAACGCCTCCATTCGAGCTCCTCTGGACGGACAGAAGCGTGAAAGACTCAGGCCGTGACAGAGAAGAGGAGAGAAGAGGAGAGAGGAGAAGAACGAGGAGATGAAAGAGGAGAGGAAGGAGGAGAGGAGAAGAACGAGGAGATGAAAGAGGAGAGGAAGGAGGAGAGGAGAGGAATGAGGAGAGGAAAACAGAGCAAGAAAGAGAAAGTCAGAGAAAGAAAGAAAAGGATAAGAATAAGAAAAGAGAGAGAAAATGAGAGAGAGAGTGAGGTGAGGAACAAGGAGACGTGTGAGGAGAAGAAAGAAGAGAGGAATGAAAAAAAGGAAGGAGGAGAGGAAAAAGGAGAGGACAGGAAAGAGGATAGAGGAAAAAGGAGAGGAACAAGGAGATGAAAGAGAAGAGGAAGGAGGAGAAGAGAGGAAAGAGGAGAGGAGTGATGAGAGGACTGAGCAGAGGAATAAGGAGAGGAAAACAGAGCGAGACAGTGGGAAATGGAGGAAAAGAGATGGATAAGAATAAGAAAAGAGTGAGTGAGTGAGAGAGACTTAGGAGAGGAACAAGGAGAGGAGTGAGGAGTGGAAAGAGGAATGAGGAGAGGAAAGAGGAGAAGAGCGAAGAGGAAAGGGGACAGGAAAGAGGAGAGGAATGAAAAGAGGAAAGAGGAGAGGAAGAAAAAAGGAAAGAGGAGAGGAAGAAAAAAGGAAAGAGGAAAGAGGAAAGGTGAAAGAAAAGAGCAGAGGAGTGAAAAGAGGAAAGAGGAGAGGAACACTCTCTTTACTTTCCTCTCACTCTCCTCATTTTTTTTCCTTCTCTCTTTCTTTTTGTTTCTCTTTTTCTTCTTTCTTCCTCCCCATCTCTCTCGAGTGTACATTTACACTTATGTTGCCAAAGCACTGCAACACACACACATGCACACACACACATACACACACACACACACAAACACACACACATACACACAAACACACACACAGAAACACACACACATGCACACACACACACACACACACACTTGCACACAAACACACACACATACACACACACACACATACACACACACATACACAAACACACACATACACACAAACACACACACAGAAACACACACACACACACAGAAACACACACAGAAACACACACACATGCACACACATACACACAGACACACACACACACACACACACTCGCACACAAACACACACACATGCACACACACACACACAGACGCACAGAAACACTCACACATGTACACACACACACAGACACACACACACAGACACACACACACATATTTCTTGTTAATTCTTCCTCTGTGCTATTCTTTACTCATGTACACACACAGACTTTTTCTTCACACACACACACACACACACACACACGTAAAATTCAAACAACTGTAATGAAAACAGAAAAAAAATGATGAAACAGTGAGTAACCTGAGCTGGAAGTGGGGGGAGGTTTCGCTCCCCTCTGGATATTGACTTTTTTCCCCTTTTTAGAAACATTAATGTCTCAGAACGGAAGTAGGCAGCGTTACACACACTCCACATACACACACTCCACATACACACACTCCACACGGTCCCTTCAACATCTAACACAGACGTGCAAAAAGCCTCTGACACAATTAAGGCTCTTAGAAGGAAGCCAGAGCGGAGCGGAGAGGCCTGTTTTCTCTCGAAAGCCACAAACACAAATATTTACCGCCGTGAGCGAGCGGCGCGGCTCTGCTCCTTCTCAGGAGTTCGTTTTCGGCGCGCTGTCTGTGCGGTTTCTGTGCTTTATTAATGCGCTTGTTTATTAATGCTGAGCACTGGAAACTGCTGGTGCTCTTGGTTCTTGAGGAGGCAGAACCTCCTGAGACTCCTGAGGTTGCCGCAGATTGTTTCGTTTAAAAAGGAGCAAAGTCTGAAACCAGGCGTCAACATGAAACTGCTAGTGCTGTTATAACTGTGCTACCATGAAGCAGTCCACATTTATAGTCGTGCAACATCAGAAACCACACAATCGAGTCTATTAGAGATCACTGAACTCGTGTTTGTGATGAGTCATGCAAGTGGTTTCCCTCCAAGCTTGGTCGGCCTGTCAAGACCTTTTTTTACCCTGAAAATAGTGGTTGAAAATGGTCTAATTTGGTCCAAATATGATTTTAAGAGATTTATGTCTTAAACATCCTTCGTTATCGTTGCTGCCATTAGGCGGAGCAAGAATCTAATCAGACTCATGTGTCTCCATATCTGACAGAACGTTAACTTACAGCATCGCATGATATTTCTCTCTGCATCTTTGCAAAACGGGATGTATGCATGTCTAAAACTTCATCCTCATTTCATGTTAAAATTAAACTTTTATTAAATGATTAAAGGAACACACAAATTGTGGTTATGATGCACAACTAGAAGTGATTTTTTTTTTTTAGAATGAGTATTTGGATACTTGAGATCTTAGTGTGCACACGCTACTTCTTTTTGGCTCCTTTCATTGTATTCCATAATAATCATGAGGACAAAGGTTGATCAAAAAGTGTCAAAAAGTGGGACGGCAAGGACACAGAACATCATAAATCCAGTGCAGTGGAAGACCACCTTAAACATAGCCCTGGACAGTCTGGCGGTCTAGGCTTTGCCTAAATTAAGGAACATAATACTATGAATTTAAACAGTTTAGCTTTGATTGTTTGTTTGCTACTGAAGACATGAAAAGTGGAAAAGAACAAAGCTTCTGGAACTAGAGGTCTAATGATTTAAGTGTGATGTAATACAATAAGAAAAAGAAAAATGACTTCAGGGAGAGCTTTGGAGTGGCATAACAAGGGGATCTTGTCTGGTTTGGTCAGGGGGATGGCAGATGACTTACAGAGCTGGAGCGCCCCCTGCTGCAGCCAATCAGACCGCTCCAGTCTCTGGTCCCATAAGAAAACAGGTGAGAGAGAAAACATACACACACACATGCGCCCACCGACAGGGTCGCAACACATGCAATAACTTTCTCTGAGGGAGCTTTTAGAGGCAGACGTCTGGTTCCATTCACCACCACTGAGAACAATTCTGACAGACATGTGATAAAATTGTCCTTAAAGTTGAACAAGCCTACTGTGGCTGTGACACATTACCACTTTGTCTCTGCTGCACTCTGTATTTTGCTCTCATAATAGTCTTCTTGAGGCATTTCACATTATGTTTTCGGGGGTATTATTGCCCCCTGCTGGACTGGCATGCTCATGGGATGTTTGAGTTCTGATGATTTTTGAAAATAGAAGAAAAAAGAAAAAGAAAAAAACATGTGTCCGTGTGGACGAGGCCTCATAGTTTCAGGGCAAAACCAAAGAAGCAAACTTCAGAGGCTGAACATCCGGGATGATCGACCACATTTGGGGAAAGGGGGGAAAAAACTGTGTAAATTAGATTTTTGGCCAAACTATCCCTTTAAGCCACGCCATTACGGAGCTCAGACTGATAATCCTCCAAATGGATCCAAAATGGATTTAAGCTCTTGAAAGCCACTAGTGCACGAGCTCAGGCATCAATCCTGAAGTTGCGGCGGGTAAGACGGAGGGGCCGCAGCTATAAAAGGCAGCGAAGTGATGGAGAGCGTGTTTATAATATCGCCGGCAACGACAATCCAGACTCCTAGACGCACACATCAGTGTGTGAGAACATTTCAGCCACTTTCTGAAAGCCCTGCAGCATAAATCTGACCCAACACCCACAAATGTAATGCAACTGTGTGTGTGTGTGTGTGTGTGTGTGTAGTGATAAGCAGAAGCTATTCACAGTATAGGGCAATTAGAGATGTGAATGCTTAGAGACAGCTGGGGCTTTATTATTGCATTGTATTGCATTATATATGTTACTCGAGGGGGCGTACAATGGGGTGCCCCAATGCAAAAATAAATAAATAATTAAAATCAAAAATCACCCCCTTGTAAAATTCTCATTTGGATTATTGTTGTTATATCAGTGGTCCTCATCTCACTTGTCAGGACTGAATCGATGGTCCACAGTTTGCTCGATTTAAGCTCCAAGCACATCTGAACCAGGCCAAAGGGAAATTCCACCAACTTTTCTCCATAATTCAGAGGTTGACATGTAAATAAAGTGGGTTTGGTGTGAAATGGTTCATTGCAGAGAAATCTACCAGATTTCTTCGCGGTTGTGGTAAACGGAACCAGAGGCACATATACAAATAGAGTCATTTTATTTACCATCCAAACATACCAGTCAACTGATACGTGTCTTTTGAGTTTTTATATAAAATCTTGATGATAAATAGTAAAATAGTGGCAAATCTGAACCTAGTAAGTTTTCTTCAGGGACTATTTTGCCTCACAGCGCCCTGCATGTATCCCTCCACCTTTTTTAAAAGTGATGCTTTAGGCCAAAACCTTCTAAAACTACCATAAAACATGTCAGGTAGTGTATTCATAAGGATCTCATGTAATAACTTTAGGTTTTAGAGGCAGACATCTGGTTCCATTCACCACCACCACTGTGAACAATCCTGAAACATTTTATTCAGACCTACTTAGAATGACTTTGTTTGGTAATCTCCCAAAGCTGTGGTCCAGAAGAGTACACTCTAGGCCTAGAATTGGTATTTTAATTCAAGATTTATGCTGCATTCACGTAATGATGGTGGACAAATAATGGCACCGGTAGATGGCAGACAAATGAAACAACTATCACTTGTTGCACAAAATGAGTAAAAGTCACTATAAAAAAAAACAACACAAAGTCACTGTAAGATTACAAGCTCTTTATATTCATAATAGGCACCAGCTAATTACATACAGATCCTTAAGCCCATATAACTATTCTGCCTGCTTCTTTGCGTAGCCCCCCCCCCCAGTGGGCATTCTGCTAAAGGAAAGAAAGATCTTTAAGAATTTAAAACTGATAGAATTTAATAAAATGTTTTCATATATTAAATATTATTTTCTGATAACTCAGTTATCAGATTAGCCAGGACACTATTGGCTCTCTGTGTGTGAAGTGTTGCGACTCTGTGTTGAGCTGCTAGCGAGCAATGAGAGGTGAAATAGCATAACTGCAGCTTTCTTCATACCTGTAATGCAAACTAATGCAAAAAATAATATGCAAACACAACAAAACATTTTTACAAATGTTAACTTGGTTGTTTATCTACAGAGACGAAAATGCAGATCAGTTCCACTTTTTACCATCAATTTTAATAAAAGAATCAAAGCACAATACCAAAGAGGCAGAAGTTTCCTTTTGTAGCTTCAGAGAAGAAAGGTTAAAATTCAGATTATTGCTCTGTAGGCAATCTAATCAGAGTGTAAGAAGAGAGATGTCAGAAGATCAGCTTTTCTCTTGTGCTAAAATGGAATATACATTAAATATACCTCAGCTTCATTACCCCAGTGTTTACACTTCGACCTCTGATTGTACCCCAGTAATAGTGCAGCGTGAGCTCCGTCTTGAATCACTCAACCACACACACAACCACACACACAACCACACACACACAAACATACATCTATTATTGGAGCAGCGCATAAATGCCATGTGCCGCTTCTCTCATTTAAAGTTAAAGTCTCAGTTCAGCCTTTCCAAAGCCGTGGTCTGAATATATTTCGAAAAATTGGAAGTCCAACTTCGAATTGCATTCTGCCTCAAATGACGGGGAAAAAAGAAGGTGGAAGGTTAACGAAACACGCGAGTGGTTGCGGAACACAATAAAAAAGCAATTATTTTCAAACAACTCCGTGCATGGCCATGATCCGAACGCCCACACTTACGGCTCTAATTACAGCATGTGAGGAGCTGGTCTCTTACCATCTGAGACTCAGGCCTGATCGCGCGCTCTGTGCCATGGACCCGGGGGACGGAGTCATGCGGTGGGCGGTGAAGGGTCCATTATGTTTTCAGATCGGCGCTAAGCTAGCCACAATCTCAGATTGCTCTTATACTAATAATAATACAACCAAACGTTAATTGTGTGCCTCATTAAAGGTCTTTTAAAATGGTCTTCTTAAAAACGACCCAATTTAGCCACTTGTAATGTGACCCTCTAAACGAGCAAAACAGGCCCACATCTGAATCATTACTGATGAGGTTGATCTGGACCACTGATAAACGCCGACGCGTTAGCATTACAGGCCTCGCGTATTTGTGAGTAATTGTCTTTTAAGTGAGAAATGTTTTGCGTTGGACGGAAACAGTAATTAGCAGAAAGATTTCACAGACATCAACCGCTTCTTTCTTGACGATATTTAAAACCAGAAACCTTTAGTGGGGCAGGAGGTGAAGGGGCAGGTGAACTGAACTGACAAGAATTTGTCCAGGGGGCGTTATTATAAAATTTCGGCGACCGGGGAGTTGGTTGTTGAAAAAAAATGATCAATGGTGGGGGGAGATGATGGAAGCAAAACCAAACTAAGTGGTAGCTTTGCCAGAAAGGGCATTATGGCCAGATTGGCAGGTGCTTGAACACCTAAAGCCCCCTCTGCACACACCCGCTGAAAATGTTGCCCAAAACTACATTGGAAAGGTTTTTGACTGGAAAAGCAATGCATTGTGTCAAACCAACTGCCTCCACCACAACAAACACAACTTTCTTATGCGGCCCATTCCAAAAATAGTAATTCTTTTTTTTTTTACATTAAACTTTTGTTATACTCAAAGATGACACTTTAAATTTGACATTTTTACCATTTCCTGATCTTAAAATTGTACAATTAAAAATATTTCTTCTAACAATCAATGACAAATTTGATCAAATATATATAGTCAACAAATGTAATACAATTTAAAACCTTGTCTTTGCCAAAAGAACTTTTGTCTCTACATCCATTAATTCAACTTTATGTCTAAGATAAGATAAGATAAGATAAGATAAACCTTTATTAGTCCCACAAGTGGGAAATTTGCTTTGTCACGGCAGAAAGTGGACAGAAGGTAAGAACAGCAAAAATTAAAAAAAACAATAGGATAGAATAAAATACTATACCAACAGTACAGTATAAAATCTACACTATACTGTCTAGAAATATAAAATATGGACATCTGTATTGTAAAAAATATATATGTATATGTAAACTATATGTAAACTTAGGCAAGTTGTATGTACACAATGAGTATATGTATATATATATATATACACAGTGGATATATACACAATGGAGAGCCAGGCACTGACACTAACAGTAGAAATACACCAGAAAAATTGCACATTCTAAATTGCACATTTTGCCCAGTAGTAATAGTTCCACCCAAAAAATTGCACGTGTTGCAATAAGATGAAGACATTTTGTTTTAGAGTAAAAAACATCAAAACATTTAACTGAAAGATGGCCAAGATGGTACACATTTTCTCTAAAAGTAGTTTTAAATATGAATGAAATGCTCTGAAATTGAATGAAATAAGATACTTTTAAGCAGTTCACAGCTTCTGATCAATTTGTTAACAGGAAACCACATATAATGATCATTTTTAAAGTGAAACCCTAAAAATAAAACACAGTTGACAATGATGGTAGCTGATATGGACGTTGATAACAGAGTTGACCACACATGGTTAAAAAAACCAAAAACAACATTTTCTGCCAGAATCAAAAACTTTTAAAATCATTTTTAAATGTAAAAAACAATTATTTAATTCTATGAAATACATCTGAAATTCAGATTTTTCATGAACTTGAATAATAACTGGATGTATCTCATGCGTAACCAAGCTTGAGAGAATAGATAAGCACACTAATCAGGGTGGAACCTATCAGTAAAGGACTAGAGAGCCTTCCCATCCATGCTCATTATGCAGCCTGTACAGAAACCAGGCATTAGCCCGTATTTCTCTGTTTATTTTACATGACGTCTCGTCACTGAGGTTGGTTGTGTGATGACTCTGAGGAACATCATCAGAGACACTACAAAGTGTCCTTGCACACCTTCCAGAGGAAGGGATTTGGTCCCACTTTCTGCAGGCATGGGACTCACTGAGCTCAACAATGGTGAGAACGGACTTTGTCTTCCAATCTGTTTCTGCATTTTAGATCAAGGTGATTCAGACACGTCAGTCTCTGGAGGCTTTTTGGATCTTTTTCGACAAAATCTCTAATTTTTGAAATTTCTCTGATTAAGTCCTCCCATTTTATTTCACTTAGTCCTAACCTCATTTGTCTAAAACAATAAAAACAAATTTAAATTCAGACTGAACATAAAAAAGTAGCCTATTTCGGTTTAAATACTTCATGCTTATTTAGAACATAAGCCTGTATTGCTGCTACCTTCCTGCCAGCTTCGTCCATCTAGAGCAGAAATGATTCCATTTCCTTAACCTGGAATGGCATACCACAAATGTACCCTTCACATTAAAATAGCCTAGAATTCATAATAAATGAAAAATAATGCCAAATGTAATTGGGAACATTCGAATCATCATCCCTGTCATTGTTAAAACGTTAAAACAATTTTCCAGAGTTGACTGACATTTTCCTGCATTCGCCCCTTAGCTCCATGTGCCGGCCTCAGACCAGATATTACAGAATTTCATGGATTTTCATCATGTTATTGTTTTTCTTTTAATATAATGAGATTCACTACAATATAATGACAACAGATTTGACAAATAATTAATCCACTGCTGGTGTATCCTCAGCATATTTTACACAAAATAAGCGAAGAAGCATGCCATACTTCACTGCCTTCCAGATGTTTCCCCCCAGAAGAAGTGACATCACTGTAGGCCACATGCTTTTTAGTAAAACTCTTAGCAGATTTATATGTGGTTTTATAACCAGGTAACCAGAACATTGGGACAAACATATTTTTTATTACTGAAATTACATACTATAAAGAAAACAGATACTGCGATTGATTTTAGAACTATTAATAGAGTGAGCACTAAAAAACTGAGCATTAGATTTGAATGCTGAATGTTAGAATACGTGGGGTAGGAGTCATTTAGTTCATGTTTTACGTATAAATGTTTTATGTAAAAAAATGAATCAATAAAGAAAAATAATAAAAGGTCAATATGGGAGACATGAATTGTACGCCCAGTTCTGGAATGACCCAGGTACAGTCATTCCCATAAATCTGTACGTATTTAAAGGACAGCTTTGTGCACTCCAAAATAGTGCACCTTTCTAGTTGCCACCACGCTCATTTTAGGGTCTTTGGGCTTAGTACCTGTTTTATTGACCTTCTGCACAAATAACAATCAATAAAATGAAAATGTATAAAATAATATTCCTGCATTTCGCCCCATTACAGACTTTCAGCAATAAAGATGCTCAGTCCTGCAGAAACACAGTAGTTTAAGTTTAGGTTTATCAATAAAACTAAATGTTTCCACCTCTAATGTCATGTTCGTTATGTGCTTATGTACCTTTAGCTCCCCAACACTTACTGATGAGGACCTTCAGTTGATTTTATTTTCATTTTCATGTTATTTATTATTATTAGGGGACGCATGATGGTGCAGTTGGTAATGCTGTCGCCTCACAGTGAGAAGGTCTTGGGTTTGATTCCCAGCTGGGGAGTTTGCATGTTCTCCCCTTGTCTGATGGGGTTTCCACTGGGAGCTCCAATTTCTTCCCACAGGTCAAAGACAGGCAAATTAAAGATGCAAATTGCCCCTAGTTGTGATTGTATGTGTCTGCCCTGTGAGGGACTGGTGACCTGTCCGGGGTCTTTCGCCACCTTTTGGCCTATGAGCGTTTTGATAGACTCCAGCACTCCCCATGACCCTGGCCAGGATAAGCGGCTCACATACTGGATGGATGTCATAATAATTGTAATTATTATTATTCTACATGAACCATTATGTGAGAGATCATGTTTCTGGGTCATATAGAGCTGTTTGTTCCATTTAGAAAGGCAGGGGCCCTTTCTGGACACGGTTAAATGTTGATACTGTTCTCTAGAGGCTATAGCATCTAACAGAACAGCCCCTCTGTTTCGGATAGCACCAACTTTATAGCTTCAGCGTGAACAGCACAAAAGAAGCACTCTTGTCCATGCTGTTCTGTTCGCTCGCACGGTCAATTCATATCTGAGACGGTTACAGAAATGATCAAGAGCGCAGGGTGAGACCTTTCCATTAGCTGTAGCGGTGTGATTAAAGTAAATGATCGCTCTGAGGAATGGGGGACATTCCACATCCTTGCTCAGACATTCTTCCATGACCACGAAGGCCACGGACGCACCAAGGTGAGCAAGAATGGGAGCCGTTTATTTTCTATGAGCAGTTTAAGCCGTCGCTTAGGGCCCTTGGAAGACACCTTTGACAAATTCACTGTTTTTGTGATATCACAAAATCCAATACTTTTACATTCATTAATTTTCTGTAACGGCTTAATCCTCACTAGGGTCGCGGGTACCCGGAGCCTATCCCGGGGTCTACGGCCGCGAGGCAGGGACTCACCCTGGGCGGGGCGCCAGCCTACTGCAGGGCGCGCACACACACACACACACACACACACACACACACACACACACACACACACACACACACACACACACAC
>JBBPCZ010078738.1:0-11744 GCA_037974445.1 Brycinus macrolepidotus | reverse complement strand
TATATAGGGCTATATATCACATATACATCTCCATATGAAATATATAAAATGCTCTTTATGCGTTAGAGCAGATGTAGGTGTCTGGAATTTGACTTGCCAAGCTGCACTATTTATAGTTACTATGTCCAGGTAACGGAACTACAGATCCTAAAGAGTTCCTAAATGAGGTTCCCTGTGTAAGACTTTAGGTTTGACCATTGCAGTGCCTGAACAGGTTTTATTTACCTTTCATCAAAAGGCAGGGTCAGTGACCCATGTAGCCTAGTCAGGGCGTGGTCAGGGTAAGCCAAAACACTCTGGAATGTAGATGGTTGACATTTCTGACAAGCAAAACCCTTTTTCCCCTATAGTCTTCAAGAACTGCTTTGCCTTAACATTGCATTTAGGAAAAGGAGATTTCTGTAGAACTCCTCTGATGACAGTTTGTTGTAGAAGAAGTGATCATTTCTAGATGATAAGAACCAACGGAAACATCTACATACACTTCAGAAGCGTCTTCCTGCTTTCTACACTACTCACAAAAAAAGTTAGGGATATTAGGCTTTCGGGTGAAATGTCAGGATGAACCTAAAATGCACTATAACCTTTACAGGTGAACTTAATGTGACCTTCCCTAAACGTTTCAGTTCTTTTTACAGAACTTGCTGTTCTCTGACAAGGAGCTTAACGGCAAAACAGGTGTTTGATCCATGAATCGACCAATAATCGAGGTCGCATCATTAGGGAACGGCTGCTGGAGACTGGGGTACCTCGAATGGAGTACCTGCACTTTCCCCAGACCTGAATCCCATAGAAAACCTATGGGATTAGCTGAGTCGCCGTGCAGAGGTAACTCAGTACCTCAGAACCTCAATGACCTGAGGGCCGTCCTTCAAGAAGAGTGGGCTGCCACGCCTCAGCAGCCAATAAGTCGACTTGTGAACAGCATGAGACGTCGTTGTCAAGCTGTAATTGATGCTCAAGGGCACATGACATGTTACTGAGACACTGACATTTTTTATTGTGATATACTCACCACTGTTGTTGGCTTTTCTTTCAATAAATTGTTTGAGATGAGGAAATCACCACTGCATGCTTCTACTTAAATGGCCTACTTTCATGATATAATATCACTGCAGTGGGAACTTTTTACGTTTTCCATAAATTTCACCCGAAAGCCAAATATCCCTAACTTTTTGTGAGTAGTATATATGTATATATACACTTTTTTTTTCCTCAACTTGATCTGCCTTTTAAACTCTTAGATAAGCTTCATCTTAATTATGTTCAACAATTTACACGTACACTAGAGTTGTTTTTTTTTTTTACTTTTTTATATACAGTAAAATCTAAACAATGCAGATTTAAGTACTGTAGACAACTTCATTTACTCATTCTAGAACCTTTTACAATTTTGTTCATCATTCTGGACAAAAAAAAAATCTTAATCATTTATTTAACATTACTTATGTAATAATTATATAACTTTGGCCTGTGGGACTAGTTTATTTATTTAGTTTGACAGTGGGACTAGTTTATTTACCTGCCACCATAGATTTCTGTTATTGATTCCAAACTTGGCATGCTATTGTAATCCTTACTTGTTATTTCTTTTTTGTCTGCTGGTAAGTTGTTTGTCTTGTCTGGACAGTAGCAGTTTGGGGATAAACTGGAATTAAGTTCTAATGTGTAGCCATAATGGATGTTTTCGCCATTAAGAATGTGAATATAGAAGTTCAAACAACATTCAGCTGAGTGCATTTTTCATTTTACGAATAAAGACATTTTATGCCCAGGAGACAGTTGTAAATGACACCTAATTGTGCATGTGGGCAGCAGTAGAACTGATTCCACTGGGAGAATAGTAATTGGCCCCACATGAACTAACAGACACTGATTTGGGCCTGCGGGATGTCATTTAAAAGTAGAAAGGAAATTGAGCGCGGGGAAGCTTAATTGTTGACTCACTGAGTCATTATACTGTTATTATAATGCGCTTCAGGTAAAGCTTGTCATTGCCATTACAGAGCATCCTGGACACTGTCATCTCTGAATGCACAAGCAGGAATGGATAATTCAAAGTTTCCTTTTTAAAGACATTTGAAAAGGTAAACAGGAAATTACAGCTTCCTGGGGAGAAGATAAAAACAGTGAAATATGCATCAGTCTAAAATGTCTAGGGAGCGGAGATATCATGCTGACATACATTAACATAAAGCACAAACCCTCCAACTGAAATTATGAGAATATATTTATGATAATAATATAGTAACACTGAATGGAATTAGTTCAAAATATGAAAAGTAATTACTGGTACAAGTCAATCCCCACACTGTGTCACAATGTTGCTTGCATTTTCTTCCAAATTCATCTGTAAAGTAAAGTGACCATCCTGTCATACGTGAACACACCACAGCACAAAATTCTTCCTCTGCATTTAACCCATTCACCAAGTGAAGGAGCGGGCAGCCAGGAACACAGTGCCCGGGGAGCAGTGTGTGGGGACGGTACCTTGCTCAAGGGTACCTCAGAGGTGCCACTAGCAGTCTTCAGATTTGAACCCACGACATTCTGATCGCAGGGCAAACGCCCTAACCACTAGGCCACCAACGGTGTTTGCTTAAATAAAGCAAACGCTGTGGCTCAGTGTTTGCTTTATTTAATTAGCCATGTCTTCAACAAGATATGCTTTAAACAGAATTTATTTATGCAGAATTTCGTCATCATTAAGTAAATTCTGCAGATTGCAGGTGAGGGCAAAACTATGTGTACTTGGCCAAGCAGCTGGTTAAAAACCTAAGATCACTTTGTGCAAGTGATGGAGTGATCACCTGCACAAGTGCCAGAGAAGAGTTGCATGCCATGACTGGACCCTGGAAACAGTGGAGCAGTGAAAACATGTTCTCTGAAGCAGCGGAAACATGCTATCTGGAGTGATGCATCATGCTTCACTCTCTTGCAGTCTGATGGAGATATATGGGTTTGGTAGATGTCAGAAGAACTCTTAATGGAATCCTAGTTCCAGAGAAGAGTTGTTAAGAAGATGAAGATATTAATGCTTCTGCATGCAAAGACATTTTAGACCATTATATGCTTCCACCTGGAGACATCACACCATCGCATGGACACCTGACCATCACACCTATATGAGCTTGTTGGAAATCTTTTTGGCACAGCAGTGACACTGACGTGGTAGTGGCATATTAGTGTGTGTGTGTGTATGTGTGTGTGTGCTTCATAAAATGTGTCACACACAACAGTGTTGCTTGCCCTCAGGGCTGGGCTGAGGTCTCTAAATAACACTACCATGATGAACATGCAAATAAATTAAAATTAATCTCTGCTCATGCTTTTAAGCAGAGGGGAACTTCAGTATCACTGCACGATCACTTCCCAGGCTCCTTCTGTGACTGAGATAAAGAACATTTCCTTCCCTGATAGCATCTGCACTTTTTGTTGCTGTTATGATCTTACAAAAGTGGGAGTGAGTATTGGTGGACATTTCCTGATCAGTACACACAATGATTATGATTATTATAGGGGAAGCTAATCCTTTTTTTATCTTTGGCTGAAATAAGCCAAGAGACACTGTGACAGTAGATCACTGCCTTTGATCATGTTTAACGCTTGCTCAGGTGCAGTTTCAATGAAAGATGTTTTCTGTATGCTGGTTGAAAGTAGTTAAGATTTTTTATTCATGGTTATCTAATATCCATGCTTTAAAGTAGCTTAAAGTTTTCTGCAATCACTTTACCAGGCACAGACTAAACTACGCCTAGACTTTTTTTTTTTAATTTTGTCTAGTTTCACCCAAGATTACACTTAATCCACGTCAATTAAATCAGCATGACAGTGTTGTGGCAGAATAATCAGTTTTATTCTATAATTTAGATACTGATATTTAACTTGCAGATTATAGCTTATTTCTCCTATGTATCTCAGATTATTTGGATGATGATGCTAAGTTGACTTCTAAAGAATGAGCAAAAGTGTTGGTACACTGGCGTAATATGGAATCCTCTGATAATACCGTAGTACTGTGCATGTGTTTACAGAAGCTGCTGAGTGGGAGATAAAGTCTGCGCTGCACAGGTCTCACCCCGGTGCTATTCTGCCGAGTGTTATTTCGGAATGTCACACTCTCGCCACAATCTTCTGCCACGGTCCCCTCTGCCAGAAAGCAGGGGGAAGTGTAATTTACGCTCAATGGTTATCTTGCTGTTTCAGCCAGCACAGCAAACATCTGAACTGGGAAACTTCCATCGTGCTACCAACTCTTTCTCAAACTCTGCTATAATAATACACTTTTTAACTTGGGCTCCTCACTCTTATTAACAAAGATGCCTGTAGACTGCTTTGGAAAGTTGCCATAGACAAACCATTTCCCATAAATGATAATTCATGAGATGTGTGAATGTAAAGGACATTTTTAAAGGTTCCCCAGGTACCACACTACTTAAAGTTTTTTTTTTCTTCCTAGAACCACATGTTGAAACCAAGAAGCACCAAAAAGCATTCATTTTACCTTGACTACACAAGTACTAAAAAGTACTGCTCTTTGGAGTATTAGATTAACTGTCTCTGTTTTCCTAAAGACAATGCAGTGGATCATTCTAAACAGAAACATTTTTGTCAATAGGTGTGTGTGTGAAGAACCTTTTTATAGTTTAAAGAACCTCTAAAGGATGTAATGAAAGTTGTTTTTTTTCCCAACCATACGTCAACCATTTATTTTTAGGAGCGGAGCAGCCTCTTAAAGAACCAAATCACTCCAAAAAGTATGGTTGCAGGTTTTCACAAACTGGTCTGGTGTGTTCTTTGGCCTTCCCTGATAACTGTCATCATACGCGTAATCAGAACTGTAATCATCCCCTTTGTGGGCCTAATGCCGGAGGCCTCTGGCCCCATGACAGACAAGCAAGTGCCATGGCGACCATGAGACAAGCCTCAGCAGTCAACGGCGTCGCCCCAGAGCCGGTCAGAGCAAACTTGAACAAAGGGTCTTTATCTGCTATCCTCCCTTCCTCAATGCCCAGCCTTCCACAGTGAGGAGAGAACCGCCCTCCACCCTCCACTCATCTGCCCCAAGGACAACAGGCAGAGGTCAGCCAAGCCAGGCACAGGCACTGCCTTACTGACAAAGACAAACACACACGCTAGCCTGACTGTAAAATACTTTAAACAAAACTAGGATTTAAAAAAATTATTTCAATAAAATGAGGATACATGTGCATCTTATTTACTCCTGTTTGCACAAAAGTGTGACAAAATTTGTCTCCTCTATAAGCCAGTCTTAACCCATTCTACACTTTAAGAGCCCATATAGAAATTTTAATCGAAATGAGAGTTGTTTGCAGTATATAAACATTGTTTCAAAACAAGTCTCACTCCACAGTCTATAGTGTTCACATATGGAAAATAAGCTACAAAATTTTAAAGTCATTATTCTTATATTTACATATTCATGTTCATACTACTCAGCCTATAGCAGGTTAGCGTTACCATTGACCTTGAATTTTCAGATCATACTGCTTTTAAATGGGAGGTCATTTACATGTTATCAGTCTTAAAAATACAGTAGCAATACGAATATGTTTAAATGAGGCAATAAATAAATAAAGTGCAATATAAACGCCACATTTAACCCTTTAATATCTCATGATAGAAAATGGCAACTGGATATTATATTAACTGATAAAAAATTTTAATGTTCCAAATGAAAACAAAAATTTCAATGACAATCAGTAAACTTCAGTCTTAAGTCAATTAAATGCCTGGGATTTGTAGAAATTCATGTTAAACCACTGGTCAGTGCATAGAAAGAGTATGTTTGTTACACAAATTATTGTTGACAGGTGAAGGCAAAGGCATTGTTTGCCAGGTCAAGGCAAAACTATGGGTCATAGAGAAGAGCTCAGTGACTTTAAGCGTGGCACTGTCGTAGAATGCCACTTTTGCTACAGGTTGGTTCACGAAATTTCTGCCCTGCTGGACCTGTTTCTGTCAAACAATCAATCAAGAAGTTGTTCACACAAATTTTGGCAAATTCTGGGCTGGCAAGTGCCAAAACGTGTATGTAAAAATAAGGATAAACCCAGTTCCAGCGTGACTGTGCCTTGTGCACAAAGCAAGGTCCATTAAGACCTGTTTTAACAAGTTTGGTGTGACTGTCAGTAGTAAGATGTGTCAGAGATATAATATGAGGCGAGGCAAGGCAAGTTTATTTATATAGCACCGTATTCTGCTGTCATTCAGTGCCTTACAAGAACAAAATTAAAAGAAAATTCAAATTCAAATGAAAAAAGACATAAAACAATAGAAATTCAGGATTAAAAACAGTACATTAAGAACAGAAGAAATTGAACCAGATAAAAACTTAATTAAAACATTAGATTTAAAAGAGATGAAATTAAGCATGAAAATAAAAAGCTGATTTGAAAGTAAAAATAGGATAATATGGTGCTGTTGTAGGATAGAAAGGCAGAGCTAACAGTGTATTAAGCTAAACTGAAAGCCAAACAGGATCGGTTTCAGATCAGGTTTGAAAGTGTATGGTCTCAGGGCTTTTCTAATGCTCTCTGCAGACTGGTTCCATTTAAGAGCAGTATAATAGCTAAACGCTGCTTCTCTGTGTTTAGTGTTTGCCTTAGGCAGGACTAACCAACTCATTCCTAATGACCTGAGAGTTCTGTTAGACTCATATTACTGCAGTATATCAGTTTAACATGCAGGGCCTACACCACTAAGTGATTTGCAGACCAGTAATAGTAAGTTGAAATCTATTCTGTAAAACATTCCTTTCTTTTACTCATAGTGAGAAATCTGGCGGCAGCGTTTTGCATCAAACAAAACTGTTTGATTGTCTTTTTGGGAGTCCAGTTAAGAGACAATTACAGCAACCAGTCTGTAATCTGGAGTTTCTCCAGATCAGGTTTGGTCAGAAAATGTCTACCTTTGTTGAGATTTTCTCTTAAGGTGAAAAAATGCTGATTTGGTAACTGCTTTGACATGACTGCTAAAGCTGAGATCAAAGTCCATTAGTACACCAAGGTTAATTGACAGTTCCTTACATTTTATGGCTCTGGAATCCAGTTAGTCAGTGGCTCTCGCTACTATTCTCAAATAAAATAATCTCTGTTTTGTCTTCGTCTCTATAACTGCAGAAAATATGGTACCATCCAGTTAATGAGGTGCTCAAGGCACTTACAAAGTGAGTCAAGCGGGCCATAGTTGTTTGGAGAAAGGGCTAAGTAGATCTGAGTATCATCTGCACAGCTGTGGTAAGATATATCATAGTCTTATAGAATTTGGTCAAGAGGAAACATGTATAAATGAAATAAAAACGGGCCAAGAACGAAACCCTGAGGCACGCCGCAGTTTACAGAGATATTAGGTGACTGTATTGACTGATATTTCATTATCGATAGGACTAAACTGGGTCACTTTAAGCATGATGTCCTAAATTTTAAGCATGATATGTAGTAGTCGAAAGAACATGGGCTCACTGGTGGATTTAGATGGACTAATGACTTGCCAGATATTATGGATTTTATTGTTAAAGAAGTATACAAACTCTTTACACCTCTCAGTTGATTCTAATTTGGGGCCCATATATGTAGGTGTCTTTGTTAGTTTGTCAACCATAGCAGAGTATTTTGCTGTTGTTAATGAAATTGCTGATAATGGTGGGGAAAAAGGGTTGTCTAGTTTTGCATATTATTGTATTGTAATCACACAGCCTTTCTTTCAACTTTTCTTTGTGAATCTGAAGCTGAGTTCAGCCTTCCTACATTTTTTCTCCATTTCTGTTGGCATGACATAACTTTAACTGACACAGTCTCATCCATAGCATTAAGGATTCTTGAGTTGAAAATCATCAACAGAATCAGATCATATGCATGATCCAGAGCACATTTAACTCATGGAATGTGTAACTGTGGTGTGATTTATATACCTTTTCTTAAAACAACTGGTCTTGATGTCAAGTGGGGTCAACATTTTTAAGTGGCATTCTTAACAGTGGCAGATATATTGAGACCCTTTGAGATAACCACTTCCATGACAATATGAAGTACTAGACATATGCATCCAAAAGAGTCCTGTATGGCACTTCCTTGGCATAATTGTCCTTAGATTATTAATATCAACACAATGATCAGAATCAGAATCAATCTGTAAATTCATCAATATACTTAGCATTGTACTTCAGAGGTCTGTAGACAATATTCTTGGAGCCCCTGTCAGAACTACACAGAGATACTCACATGATGTGAAGTCACCACATGATAGCTGCTTCCATTAGAGAGAATCATCAAACAGAGCGGCCATGCCTCCGCCTTTCTTCCTGGCACACGAGACATTAATAAAGTTTGGAGGAGCTGATATGGTTTCAGTCCTACATTCATTTGTTTGTTTCTGTTAAAAGCATAAAATCAAGCCCACAAAATGCAATAAAATCATTAATCAAACGAGACCCATTTGCAGATGAGGAGAACTAACTTAGTAACCTGTGTGCTACTCTACACTTACTGTGACCCACAATTTACATACTGCAGGAAGGATGCATTCAAATTATCTACCATGTACTTCCTGCAGTTTCCTCTGTGTCTGATAAGTACTGGAATGGAAAAGATTACCAGCACACAGGGCCCAAGCTTGTTTTGAGAACATGTACCTCTGGCATCATCACTGCAGCAGCACAGGCCAGAACAACATTAATTGAATGGATTACTTAAGAATAGGGTGACCTTTCATTTCCATGGAGGAAGGTGGGTGGAGCTGCAGCCCACTGGTAGAGTGAAGCTGCCTCTTTGGTGGTTGAGGAGCTTCTCTCTTTCGTTGAGGTACAACAGGTGGTGCGGGAGGGGGAGAGTCACTGAGTCAGCTTCTCCATGGTTGCTGGGATATTCGGGGGCGGGGGGTGGGAGGGGTGTCTCCGGTTTAACATCGTCATGGTCCTCGTCCAATAAATGCAGCTCTGTCAGGACACTGATGACACTGATGAATCCTTGGGTGAATGCACTGACGTGTCTCTACCAATCAGGGCGGACAAATTCCCAATGGAAAAACATGAGGTTCTCTGTGAATAAGTTCACATACCTCTTGTTGCCTTGCATCTCACCAAAAAAATTATATTCTCAAAAAACAAGTTTAAATGATCCATAAAATTCAGTCTATTTGATCAGCAGTTTTTATGTAACCAAGTATGTGAACTAAGTAGATTTGCAAACATACTGATCTATCAAATTATGGGTTTTTAGTTTTTCATGCCACTGACAGAGTCATCCCCAAAAATAAAGGTGCCTGATCTGGCCACAGACTGGTTCTCTGTGGCTCTGCTGGGGCCCTCTGACCGGCAGGCCCTTTCAGTTCTGCTTGCATTATGCTCACTGCCTTCAGGAAAACCAGCCTTAAATTAGGCCCTGCAGTGGTTCTGTTCTGCAAATAAGGTAACTGGTATTTGAGCAGGCTGCTAATACGGTAAGTCGTGAGGTGCACGAAAGTGTAAGAAAAGTGTACGTATTCAAAATTTTCCAAACAACTGTATACAATCGTCTCTGTCATAACAACAATGTATAGAAGGAAGGAAAATGTTCATAATTTTAATGCATGTTAACAAGACTTTATTCCATGTCATTTTAGACCATTTGTGTTGTTGCTTTCTTTCAATGTAAAGGGCAGCTGACATCTGAAACAGTTACAAGGCTTTCTTTTGAATGTGTCTATGTGTGTGCGTGCATGCGTGTGTGAGTGTGTGTGTGTACTCTGCAAAGGAACATGCAGCTTTTGTGTAGCACCTGTCAAGTTTAGCAAGACTAGAAAGGTTTTCACACAAGTGTAAACCAATGCCGTGAATCAGTAATCTCCCCTAGCATGACCGGTCCCCATGAATCCATATCCAACCAAGCCTAGTGTGCAACCAGAGGGAGGCACGTGAATGTCTGTTTGAAAGTCCGATCATTGATTAATACTGCTATCCCTGACTCATGCGTATTCCAAAATCATTCCATTGGATTTTCACTCTCTCTAAGGTCTCTGGATCAATCTGGTTACAAGAATGGTGTAAAAACTTCTCCTTTAGACACTCCTTAGATGGTGCTGACCTCATACGTCACACGTCCCATGTCACCCGTCTCACCTCTCTCCTTCTCTCTCTCTCTCTCTCTCTCTCTCTCTCTCTCTCTCAGCTCAACACTTGGGGCCCATCTCCAAAGGAAATCTTCCTCTCTCCCTAATAAATCCTTAAAAGACATTTTCTCATGTCTGAGCTTTATTTCATAGCAACCACGATTGGCCTCTCGCCCATCAGTCTGCAGAACCAATGCCGCTCGATCAGCTCATTAAACATGGGCCGCAATAAATACATGAGGGATGTTGAGCTCTATTGATTTCCCAGCTCAGGTGCAATGTCATGACTGATTGATACTGGGGTGCTGCGGTTGGCCAAAAGTGATTAAATAGTTTTGCATGGCTTGTTTATTAGTATTAGTAGTTCATACATGAAGAAAAGTAGTTCAATAAAATGTTCCGTATCAGTTGGTCCTGGAGGTCCTGTAACCTGTGGTTCCTTTGCATCCACGAAACCTGGTGGAGAAGAGATGACTTTCATCTGGACTGTTTGAGCTGTGAAATCAATAGAGCTCAACATCCCTCGTCCATATCCTGGGCAGTCTTGCTGGGCTGCAGGTGAATAAGGAAGAGTGGCACTTACAGATGTACATATAAACCAGTGCTCCATTGGTGTTCCATGTTGACATGTTGAGGCTGATCGGTGTATAGGCCGTACGTAACAAGGAATGAATCGTATGTTTTCAAAAATAAATGTTTACATACTATCAAAAGTAATACATTTCAAATAATCCATCAAAGTAGTATTATTTCAAACTGTTTTTTCAAACTAATGATGCCATTTCAGTTTTCCGTGAAAGGAGCTCTTTAAGATGTGTTATGGTGCCAGAATGGAGCCTCTCAAACAATCATGTGGCCAGAACGAACATGGTACAGTCATGGTTATCATTTTGCGAGTAGTTGTAGCAGGATTAGTGGTGCACATTCATTACATACTTGGTTTAAACAATGGGAATAAGCTTCAAAGCATTAAGCCTTGGCACAAACCACAAAAAGGCACAGATGTAATTTAACACCTGGTCTCCGCCTCAGCCACACAAGTACGCGATTGTTAACGGCATGTATCATATTCTCCTATTTAATAAGCCTTCCTCTACAGCCTGTCTGCCCAAGCATGCGAGCGGAGGGGTATTTAAAGAATATTGTTGGATGAGTTCATTAATAAAAGAAACTAGGTGGGCAGAGTTTCGTTCAATAATTGATACCAAGGCTTGTGTGTCTTATGTCTTCCTGCCTTTCTCTCGCTGGGTGGTGACAGGTCAGCGACCCCACTAGGAGCAGTAGTTGGGGGAGTGGGTTTGGCCAGATGAGCTCTTACATGTTACAGGTTGTTCTGTGGCTTCCTGGCTTCGGTAAGAGAAGAGTAGACGGAGGGAGGCCATTTGGTGATTGGACAGAAGAAAGAGAGTGAGATATACACACTATATGGACAAAAGCATTGGGACACCTGACCATTACACTAACAGGGACTTTAATGACATTGCATTTAAATACATAAACTTAAATATGGAGTTGGTCCCCCTTTTGTGGCTACAACAGCTTCCACTCTTCTTGGAAGGTTTTCCACAAGATTTTGGAGTTTCTATGGGAATTTGTGCCCATTCATTCTGTGGAGCATTTATGAGGTCAGGCACTGA
>JBBPCZ010078727.1:0-11744 GCA_037974445.1 Brycinus macrolepidotus | reverse complement strand
ACCCTCACTTGGCAGGTGTGTTTGGCATGGCCCTGGTCCTGAGAGAGCCTCACCAGCGTGGACCTCATATCTATCCTTGTTAGACATGTGTGCATTCCTTTAAGTGTTTTCTGTGAAAGCTTTAGCCCATCTGAACCCTGTATATGTTAATGTAAGGGCCTTAGCATGTCTGATCCTTGTCTGAATCCATTGTGTTTTTCTGTAAAGGGTGTTGCCCCTCTACATTGTCTTGTGTCCCCTTGCTGCATGAGCCAGTGCTTCATCTCTGTTAGCTGCCTGTTTCCCTGTTTTTCCCCCCACAATAAAACCAGATCCCTGACTCCTACCTATGCATCCATTTACCACACCCACAACCCCTGTGACATTTCTCACCTATTGAGTTCCAAATTTAGCCCAAAATTTCACAAACTTGCTACAAGAACTACAAAAACAAAAAATGTAGCTAACAGAAGTTTTACAAAAAGATAACAAGGGAGCCCAGGTAATGACAAGGCAGAAAGGACACACACAATATTGTTAGTTTCTAAGTTAAACATCCCTGTTTGTTCATTTTGAGTGTACACTGTATGAGATGAGGTAGCCTTTACTATTGAATTACACTATTTGTTACACCACATGCCATACTTTGCAAAGAGAAAAACAAGATAACAGCATGCAAAACATGCATGCTAATAAAACAGGACTGCTGCTTACCTTTATGAGTTTCCAGTGTGACAGCATGCATGTAGACTGATAGTGCTGCACTTAGGACTTCCAAGATCAACAGAAGTAACCTAAAAACTGCAAAAGACAAAACATTAAAGGTTTTGAAAGCAAGTATTAAAATCTAATATTTTAAATATGATTATTTTGTCACTCCATGATCATAAATCTTTTGCTTTCATACATGTTGCATGTTGTTTCAAGGGAAACTGCAGTTTTCAACAGCAGCTTTTGTTATAGTTATTTGTTAATTTATCCATAGGCCTCTTGTTTCCATTCATGTTTTTATTGTTAATGTGTGAACTGGTCATACATTTTCAGATTCAGTGTGTACATTCACGATAGTAACTAGAAACATCAATGGAACTTGCCATTAAAAAGCTATATGTGAACAACAAAGCAGCAGTTGCTGAGTCATGGCAACAAGCAAAAAAAGTGAAAGAAAAAAATGGAATGATGACTTTTTAGCTGTCTGGTAGTTAATGTTTGGCTAGCTGGCGCAAAACTGTTAGCAATTTAATTTCTCAGCAACGCCAGGTTAGTATGAATAGTGGACAGCTGTCAATGATATCATGCTCTTACTCCTACACCATACATCCTACAACCATGTAATAGCGCTATATGTCACTGACATAACGAGTTTAAAGGCTGTCGTATTGACAAGTTCATGACATTGGTTTTCCTTACTCCATTCTTCTGATGATTCACTTACTAAGCGAAATCAGCAGGTTCTTGTTGTAAGCATCAAAAATAACTGAATAATTTTCACATATGGAGTTGTCTTGTAGGCTTGTAAGTCTTGTCTTAGGAACCATATTAAAAGCTTTGGTTCTTGTCTAAATAACTGCTAATTATAGCAGCAGCAGTAACACTGTAGTTTTATAGTGATTTTATTTACATTTACATCTCTTAGCAGAAGCTTTTGTCAAGAGCAATGTACATGGGTGCTATGTAGTCCACAAGAAGATATGTCACTCGCATTAGTAAGCCTAGAATTAAAATTAAGAGCTGCTAGTAGACCAAGATGGAGTTATTACTCCACCAGGGCACACAGAATTATCTGTGAAGTGTTGTTAGTTTATGACATGAACATGTGGTCACTGTTTGAAGGCAGTGAGGGTCTCAGTAGTTCTGATGGTCAGGGAAAGTTTGTTCCACCAAAGCTGAAAAAAGTCTTGATGCATGTCTTCAACCTTTGAACCTGTGGTCTGATCAGTGCTGATTAGTAAGATGGAGCTGGACATTTTTTGGCTTAGTAGGTGAGTATTACAGTTTTAAATCTAATCCAAGCAGCCGCAGGAAGCCAGTGAAGGGTTTGCAGTTGTGTAGTAGTGTTTAGAATTCTGGTGTATTGAAGACCAGACATGCTGCTGCATACTGAATCATCTGCAGAAGTCTTGTGCTCTTTAGAGTAAGTCTAGCCAGGAGTGAGTTGCAGTAGTCCAGTCTTCAGTGACTGAACCACTGTGAGTCGCGTCAGTGGTGAGGAATGGACGAATTCTCCTTCTCTTATAAAGAACACACTTGCAATTTTTGGAGAGATTCTTAATGTGAAATGAAAATGAGAATGCATCATCTAAGAGAACACCTAGATTTCACGCTTGAGTGATGACAGCATTTCCAAAAGTGAGGACAAGTTTTGATCTTAGGGATGCATCCCTTGGGATGTTTTGCAGGGATTTAGCTTCAGGTGATGTGCTGTCATCCAGGAGTGTAAAGTGACCATTCTGTCAAAAGTGAACACACCACAGCACGAAATTCTTCCTCTGCATTTAACCCATTCACCAAGTGAAGCAGCGGGAACACAGCACCCGGGGAGCAGTGTGTGGGGACGGTACCTTGCTCAAGGGTACATCAGAGGTGCCACTAGCAGTCTTGGGATTCAAACCCACAACATTCTGATCACAGGGTGAATGCCCTAACCACTAGGCCAAAAGCTGCCCAAGGAGGAGGAAATGTCATTTAGACATACAGAGATCTGAGAGTCACTGAGAGGAAAGGAGAGGAAGAGTTAAGGGTCATTCGCATAACATTGGTAGGAGAAACAGTATGAAGATATAATCACCAAGACAGCATAAGGAAAAGAGAAGTGGGCCAAGCACTGCGCCTTAGGAAACACCAGTGGTAAGTCTTCTCGGGGCAGACATAGATCCTTTGGATGACACTTGGTAATTATGATCCTCAGGGTAGGACACAGTCCATTTCCATACAGAACTAGTGCTTCTGAGTTTGGTGAGTGAAGCCAGGAGGATCTGATGGTTGACCATATCAAAAACTGCAGAAAGATCTAGAAGAATTGCCTGAAGCTCCTCAGTGACAGCTAATAGTAGTTTCTTTAGTATGTACTGCTTTGAATTCAGACTGGTTTGGGTCATGAGGCCTATTTTGTGACAGAAATAAGTTGAGTTGGTTATATACAGCACATTCCAGAAGAGAAGAGATACCGGTCTGGAGTGATATACATCAGTGATGTTGAGCGAGGTCTTTTAGGCCTAGTGTGACTCTGGCTGATACGAAGGCTTTATGATGTGAGCGATATAATGTAGAAGATCCGAGGATATGGTCAGAAGCGTGGGTGATGGAATTGGATCAACTTGTGATGAGGGAGAGTTGCAGGATGTCAAGAGCTAAAGAACATCTGTGGAAAGTAGGGTAAAGTAGGTAAGTGTAGGGTGGTTGGTAGGTTAAGAATAGGAGAGAGGGGTGACAACTGCAGGAAAGAATCATCTGATCTTGTCAATTCATTCATCAAAGAAAGTCCTCCGAGGATATGGAAAGAGGCGAAGAAGGAGCAGGAGGTTTGAGAAGTGAAGAAAAAGTGACAGAGTTTGCATGGGTTGGATGCGGATTCTCCTAGCTTGGCTTTGAGGAAGGAAGGCTTTGAGGAAGGAAGACTTTGAAGCAGATATCTCAGAATCAAAATCAGAATCAGAAAACTACTGATCCCAGAGGAAACTGCTTATATTATGACTGCACAGTCACACAGAGACAGACACAAAAACAAAATAAAATATAGTCTAAAATAAAAAAATTAAACTCTTATTCTGCAGAAATACTTTGAAAAATGCTCGGTATGAAATATTCTTTGCTATATATATATATATATATATATACAAAATTCTGGGGTATAAATACTATACATAACTAACATACTGCTTTGTAATTTATTAGTATGAGTCTGTTGCACGCAATACAGTTAAGTAGTAGATAAGCAATTTAAGTAGTGATATTGCACATGGCAAGACTATTGCACATAAGATATTGTACATAATTAAAATGATTTAAACCCATTGGGCAGTGGGGAGGAAGAATTTTCTGTGGCGTTCAGTGGAGGACTTTCTACTGTTGAGTCTGTGGCTTAAAGTGCTTCTACAGAGTGGGTGATCAACATTTTTCATGATGGACTGTAATCTAGACAATGCTCTACTTTCAGCCACAGTTTCCAAGTTGTCAAGCTCCTCACCCAACACTGAGCCCTCTCTTAACCAGTCTGTTGAGTCTCTTGGTGTCTGCCACATTTATGCTGTCATCCCAGTGCACCACAGCATAAAAAATGGCACTGGCCACTACAGATTTGTAGAACATCTGGATTATGGTGCTGCAGACTTTAAAAGATCAGAGTCTTAGTAGGAAGTACAGCCTACTTTGACCTCTCTTGTAGGTTTGACCTCTCTTTGTAGTGCTGAACAATTTCCACATCCACTTCCCAAATTGACAGGGGAGAGACAGGAGACTGTGATCTTCTCATGTCCACAACCAGTTCATTAGTCTAGTCGATGCAGAGCTGCAGCTGATTCATCTCACACCAGTCAACAAAACAACCATCCTATATTCTGCCTGATGCATCCAACTATTGCTGAGTCATCTGAGAATGCCAGCCCACTGTGTTTACTGGTACAGTGTTATCAACATAGAAGTTGATGTACTCTGTGATAGTGTGTGAGGCTGTCCTCGCCATGCACCTCATAAACAGCCTCTCAGTCCGTAGTCTCCAGACAGTCCTGCAGGGCAGCACTGGCCTCCTTTGACCACTCTCTCACTGTCCTGACAGTGGCTGGCTGCTTCTTCACCAGTGGAAGGTAGGTGGGTTGCAATTGGATCTGCCCAGGGCTGGGATGGCTATGCTACTGTACGCCTCTTTGACATTAGCATACAGCAGGTCCAGCGTCTTGTTTTCTCTGGTGGGAGTCCACAAACTGTGTGAATGTGCTAAGTGTCTTGTTCAGGGAGCTGTGGTTGAACTGTCCGGAGATGAAGATGAAAGCTTTCGGGTGCCTCATCTGGAGTCTCGTAGTCACAGAGTGGATAATGTCAGATGCTGTCATAGTGTCGACTGATGGAGGAATGTAAACAACAATGACAATCACGGGTGAGAACTCCCTGGCCAGATAGTACAGACGTAGCCTCACTGCTAACAGGGCAATGTCTGGGCTGAGGATGCATCGCTAAAGGAAAATGAGACCAAGGTGGCACCATCGATCATTGACAAAAAGAGGAAGGTAACAACAAATGATGATGGTCAGAGAGATGCAGAGGGGTAGCCAAAATGGTGATTGCCGAAGTGACTTGCAAAGAAATACTGTAGGAGATGGGTACAACTACAGTGTAACACTTTTCCTTTTATTGCTATATATTTTTATGCAGTTAACAGTTACAGATATTGACCACTGAACTCAGTAATCTCAAACAAGCAGACGTGTGTGTTCAATTTATGAGCTGTTGTATGCAGCAAAAAGGGCACTTCGCCCCAAGTACCTCTTTTTATATCCCCAATTACGAACATCCACCCTTACTTAGATGACAGAATTCTGGTTATTTACTTTAGTGCAGAATTATGAAAGCTACAGCAAGAGGAAGAGCCTTTTCACACAAAGCACCCCTGCTTTGAAATAATCTTCCAGTTTATGTGTATGGGACTCAGACAGTTTCAGTTTTCAAGTCTAGGCTGAAAATCTACTAAATATTTTATAAGCTTTATGTAATAGATTTCTCCTGTTAGATAAAAGATGCAGCTCTTCATGGACACAGAGAATGGTGGTAAACTTGGAGGCTGATGTGGTCATCCCACCATTGTCACGCCATCATGTTTGTAGATGGTGAAGTGGGGGGATGCCAGTGTCTCAGTGTGCTTTCATGTCTGTGATACCCCTCAGCACTGTCCTTTCTAGCTTGGCTGTTATATCTAGGTCTGCTAGAGTCACAGTTTTCTCTCTTTACATTCATATTTTGTATCCTGTAAATTCACACAACTCTTTTTTTTATCTGTGTCTAGCAGTAACAAACTATCAGCATTCAATTTGCACTTATCAGCTAACAAAAAGCAAACACCCCATCATGTTTAAGATGCTTAAGATGCTTCATTAGAAAGGTGCTTTCCCCATCTAGTGGCCATTCTCTGTTAAATAGAAATCAACTCAGTGGATATTTTAACAGTGTAATCAAATAAAACATTTTGTCAAGATATAATTACAATTAAAACATTTTTAAATTTCTGAATTTAAATATATTAAAATTCATGGTTAAACAGAAAGTGACTGTTGAAACAATGTGAATGTATACTTACTCCATGATCTTCTGAAGAAGCCTGAGTAAAAGAAAAACAACAAAATGGAAAAAAGAAAAAAGAAAGTGCTGCATGAAAGGGTTTACTAGTAGTACAAAAACATTCCAAACACTCCTGTGTAAATTAAAATACATCTTGTCAGCACATTGGTATTTTAGGGCTGTACAATAATTGATTTTGAGCTGCTCTGTGGTACATTTCAAACTCCAGAGCTAAAGTCTAGAAACTAATATTAGAAAAGTAATAATATTGGAAAATGTTAATGAAAAAACTAAAAGCAAAGTACAAGAAAGTTATAATGCTGCTTTGAACTTTCATAGTGAAGGTTTCAGCATCTAAATGCTACCATTTCATCCTATGTTTATAATCACCAAACGAAACTTGAACATTATTTCTCTTAAATTTACAGCTTCTTTTTTTACATAAATACTAGCACTCTGTTGCTTCATTATTTTATTGTTTTCTTTGGCATAGTTTGTAGGTTCCTCAAATATTCATTGACTCAGTACAGAAAGTGATGTAAAAAAATGCTGAAACAAAGTGAATTTATACTTACTCCTAAAAGCAAAGGACAACAAAGTTTGCTTTGAACATTTTAATGGTGAAGGTTTTAGCACCTAAATGCTAACGTGTCATCCTATGTTTAAAATCACCAAATGAAACTTGAACATTTTCTTTTGAATTTACATCTTCACCTGTACCTGTGAAAACTGGTTTGTTATCCATTATTGACGGGTGGAGAAGGTTGACTTAGACATATTCTTGGTGTAAAGTTCTGCAGCTGGCGTGAACTCACGTATCTTCACAGGACTGTTTGTTATTGTGCGGGTAAGAGGGATACTGACCCCATTTTCTTAACAAAAACCACTAGGCTGCAGAGAGATTATGAAGTCATGTATATAGCCTTTATATCCAGATTAGAGATGGAGATTTTGGATGCATTGATTTAAACATTAAGAAATAATAACAAATTTGTACTTTA
Organism: Brycinus macrolepidotus; assembly: GCA_037974445.1. Classification (NCBI taxonomy): domain Eukaryota; kingdom Metazoa; phylum Chordata; class Actinopteri; order Characiformes; family Alestidae; genus Brycinus; species Brycinus macrolepidotus. The sequence continues at coordinate 4,497 of JBBPCZ010078727.1, read as the reverse complement.
TCAACCTTAAGTGTTCAGTAGGTTGTAAGGGGTAGCAAAAAGTAAGCAAGGTGTTAGGGCTGTTTACCAGTGCTGTGTGTGTGTGTGTGTGTGCGCTCTTTTTACATTTATTGCATGTGACTCCTGGGAGAGCACAAAAGGCCAGATTTACTAAACGTTTATGGTAATGTGTCCAGGTGTGTGCAAAAGCATTCTTGTCAATGCACTCTGATCACCACTGAGCAACAGCGCTGCCTAACTTCACGAATATGCATTTTAAGCAATGGCATTGTTCAGATTCAAAAAAAGAGGGGGAGGCTAAATATACACTGAATATACATATTTTTTTTCTGCACTTATCACATGCTTAGCTGTTTCTTAACATTGACCTAATGAGTGCCTGAACAGTGTGTACTTCTTTTTGGTAGTACTTTTTACATTCCATAGTCTGACAGTCAATGAAGTATACTTATGAAGTATACAATATGAAGTTTTGTTCATGTGCAACACAACACACTTTATACTGTATTATCTGTGTAAAATGACCATTTGTCACTCATGAACACACCACAACACAGCACACAGTGTGAACAGCACAAAATTGTTCTCTGCATTTAACCCATTCAGGCAGCCAATGACGCAGCGCCCTTGGGATGGTACATTGCTCAAGGGTACCTCAGTAGTCCCATTGGCAGTCTTGGGATTTGAGCCCATGACTTTCTGATCACACGGGCAACTCCCTAACCACCAGGCCACGAGTTGCCCCATGTTTGGTCCTTTTGTTCTCTGTCTGTCTTTTGTTATTTTGTCTGTTACATTATACCTAAAGAAAAGAAGGATTTAATTTTTTAATTTAATGATATAAAAATATGCAGAGTATTTTACTTACACATGACCAAAAACATCGACAGAAGTGGCAGACATGCAATGGCAAGAAGAGCTGAAAATGAGAGAATGATAATTACATTGATGCAGTCTGGTGCTTTTGCCTGATCAGATTGTGCTGATATAATTATTTTATATGGGTCTTACACAAATTATGTATAATTATAGAAATTCCACAGACTATTAACGTAAACATAAACATTTTCCAGTCCAATCAGACCAAGACTGTAATTCATGTCTTCTGAAATGTAACATTAGTTAGTAATCTGATTTAAAGGTGAGACACCTTCAATCACATTACTGTTTAATATGAAAAATCCTGATTAATATGACATCCATATAATTAGCATAAATTGAGTGAAAAGTTCAAACTTACAAACATGCATTTCTGAATGCTTTAGGACTCTACAAGTTTTCAAAATTTGATGATCCATGTCATTCCTGCATGATTCCATATTCCATATGCCCCCAAAAATTCTTGTTTGGGGTTTAGGTCAGGTGAGTGTGGTAACCATCAGTATTTGCTCCCTCTCTCATTCACCTCCATGTGACCTGCTCTCCCTGCCCTGTTGGTATCACCACTACATTCTCTCTTTCTTTACTCCGAATGCACCAGAGTGAACATGAAAAAATATTATCAGTTAACAAGTGGTGTTTCCTGCCATGATGTTCAGGAATGGATTACTTAACCACTTCTGATCTGAATGGAAGTAATTATTTTAAAAAGAAACAATGACTCAGTGTTCTTCTATATACTTCTACCATCTGACTGACACTCTTTCTCACTTCTCTTAACTTACTCTTCTTCTTTTTTGAGGCTGCTCAAAAAAACTCTGCCACCCTTCCTCTTGCTCATGATGACACTCGCTGGGAATAAAAGTAATAACTGTAATAAAACTACTTGCACTTTAACCAAACACTAATAATGCTATTTATCATAAGCAAGGACAGATATACAGTATACTATACAAATATGCAATACATGAAAGCTGCTAATGTCTATGTTAATTACACATTCAGTGCCACATAAATGATTGACACTTTACTCAGACTTCATGTGGGCTTTCTGATGAATAACATAATAAAAGACATGAGAGTAAGCTGAATATGTTTGTGAGAACTGTTGTTTGTCGCTAAATAAATGCGTACCTAATTAACTGCTAAGGTAACTTAGCTATGTTAGTTGATGTTATTGATGGTGGATTGATTTGCACTTAGAAATCAGCCTGTCGTCACTAAAAACATTTGTTTCCACTCAATGCAATTACAATTTTAGCAGAAAAACTCAGCAGATCCTAACGCAAATTTAGAGAGTTGAAAGTATGGGCTGTTCGCAAAGGAATGCGTCGACTGCATGTTAGCTAATTAACATTTTGAAAGTAATTCAGCATAACACTGCAAGGTGATAACCATTCATAAAACTAAGATTTTATCACTTGAAAGTAATGAAACACAGAGATAGTACAGTGTTTGACACTGTATCTATCCACAGCGGTCAGTAAAGGCTTCTGCTGGAGTAATACTAGGACTGGTAGTAATAAAGAATTTGTTAACTTTAGTTTATAATTATGATTACATTTACTAATGATTTTATGGCAGCATATGGGAGGGGTGTAGCGGTCAGGCATTTTGAGCATTTGATTATTGGAGAGATGTCATCTGCTCTAAAGTGTTTGTATGTCACAGCCCATGTAATCCTTTCTAAAGATGGTTTAGAGGCTGCTACTTTGAGATGATTATTACATTGTCTTCTTTTGACTGTTCTGCTCATTGCGCAGGAGATGCTGTTTTGTCTCTCAATGAACTTCCAATGGTGTGGCCACTTTCAGTCTGCCTGACTGTGCCTTGGGTATAGATTATCCACTTTTGTTCCAAGCACCACCCCCTTAGAAACCATCAGCTTAGGTATGATTGGATACTGAGAAAGTCCCTCTTTGCTTAGAAAAAACATTTGACTTCTGACACATTTACTTCGTTGCGATGCCATATTTCCCATTGTCATAGTGGAAAATAGGTGAACAATGGCTACAAATGTATTAACTTAAATGAGTTTCTGATGAGTTGACCAAGTCCACCTCGGCATCATCTGAGCATGTGCTTCAATTTCACAAATCTGCCTACTTGCATTTCATTGGTGCCACATACCAATAATATTACAATAATAATATAAAATCCATGTTCATTTTTCAAAAATTCTTCTCACTTAAATAGTTCTGCTAATTATACGATTTGTAATGAAAAAACAATATTAAATGTGAGAACAATGCAAAACAGAAGCATTTTTACTAGTTGTCTCAGATATGTATATACAATCAGCCATAACGTTAAAACCACCTGCCTAATATTGTGTGTATGTGTATGTTCCTGTCGAGACATGGACTTTGTACAACCTCTGAAGGTTCTGTGGTATCTGGTACCAAGACATCAGCAGCAGATTCTTTAAGCCCTGTAAGTTGCGAGGTGGGGCCTCCTTGAATTGGAATAGTTTGTCCAGCACACCCCACACATGCTCAATCACACTGAGAACAGGGGAGTTTGGAGGCAAAGTCAACACCTTGAACTCTTTGTTATGTTCCTCAAACCATTCCTGTTTGCAATGTGGCAGGGTGCATTATCCTGCTGAAAGAGGTCACTGCCTGTCACTGTCAATGCCAGTACCATGAAGGGGTGTACTTAGTCTGCAGTAGTGTTTAGGTAGGTGGTATGTGTCAAAGCAACATCCACATGAATGCCAGGACAAAAGGTTTCCCATCAGAACACTGTTATGAGCATCACATGGTCTCAGTCAGCTTGCTTTCTTAAAATAGTGCATCCTGCTGCCGTCTCTTCCACAGGTAAGTGATGCACATACATCCAGCTACATCATGCAAAATGATTCATCAAAAAAGACAAAAAAAAACAACAGCATTCTTCGATTGCTTCTTATGCTATGAGAACCATATGCAGCAAGCTGTGATGTACTGTGTGTTCTGGCACCTTTCTATAATTTTTCAGCAGTTTGTGCTGCAGTAGCTCTTCTGAGGGACCAGACGGTCTAGCTTTCGTAACCTACGCACATCAAGCCTTGGGCACACATGTGTAATAAACCTCAAACTAACTACAATAGCAGTACCTAACATTCCCTCACACCCAAACACACACATACACACACCCACAATCTGTTGTCCAGTCTTTTGATGTCCGACTTTCCTCTTTGTTATCAGTAGATAAGTGAGTCCAACTCAGTCCATAATCTGATGTGGATAGTGCATTAATGTACAATAATGTACAAAAACAAAGCAAAAAATCAGTCTAGAGAAGACGGCTCCAGGTGTGGGAGAAACGGCAGCGGCTTCACTATACGGAAAATATATACAAAGACAGAAGCAACTCTGTGTGCAGGTCACAACTTGATGGCGGCTTTCAAGCTGCCTTTAGGCCTCCCCTAAGCCTTAGCCTTAACTTCCTCTTTTACCAGAAGCAGCCCTGATCCTTGGACTTTGTTAAAATTGCTGTAATGTGATAATCAATGTTATTCACTTCGTTTGTCAGTTGTTTTAATGTTGTGGCTGATTGGTGTGTATATATATATATATATATATATACACCAATCAACCAAAACATTAAAAAAAATGAAAAAAGAAGTGAATAAAA
>JBBPCZ010078688.1:0-11745 GCA_037974445.1 Brycinus macrolepidotus | reverse complement strand
GGGGTGGTGGTGTGGGGTGTTGGAGGGGTGGTTTGTGGTATGGGGTGGGGGTGTTGGAGGGGTGGGGTGTGGTATGGGGTGGTGGTGTGGGGTATAGGGTGGTGGTGTGGGGTATGGGGAGGTGGTGTGAGGTGTTGGAGTGGTGGTGTGGGGTGTTGGAGAGGTGGTGTGCGGTATGCGGTGGTGGTGTTGGAGGGGTGGTGTGCGGTATGGGGTGGTGGTGTGGGGTATGGTGTGGCGGTGTGGAGTATTGGAGTGGTGGTGTGCGGTATGGGGTGATGGTGTGGGGTATGGTGTGGTGGTTTGGAGTATTGGAGTGGTGGTGTGCGGTATGGGGTGGTGGTGTGGGGTGTTGGAGAGGTGGTGTGCGGTACGGGGTGGTGGTGTGAGGTATGCAGTGGTGGTGTGGGGTATGGGGTGGTGGTGTGGGGTATGGGGAGGTGGTGTGCGGTACGGGGTGGTGGTGTGGGGTGTTGGAGAGGTGGTGTGCGGTATGCGGTGGTGATGTTGGAGGGGTGGTGTGCGGTATGGGGTGGTGGTGTGGGGTATGGTGTGGTGGCGTGCGGTATGGGTTGGTGGTGTGCGGTATGGGGTGGGGAGGCTGGATATTCTTGCCTGTTTGGCCCAGTTCGGACTGACCTTGCGCGAGTCTTGATTTCTCTCCCTCTGCAGTGAACGCTGGGCTACAGTCAGCCTGACAGAACTCCGACCTTCAGGACCTGAAGCACGTATGAGCTCAGCCAGAGCTGTACAGATGGGACGGGAGGGAGGGGGGGGTAAAACTCCCCCAAAATACAACCAAAAACAAACCGGAGTTTGGGCCTGTTTGACTTGAATTGCCGAAGTTATTTGCACTGTGTTTTTTCGGAGTAATTGGACGCCATATGGACGCAGTTTTGCAGTTCGTCTGCTCGTTTTCTTTCCAGAAGCAATTATTCATTTCTGGCTCTGCAGAGGAGCTGCTCGTGTCTCTCTTGCCTCGTCTGGAAATGTGCACCATTCGCTGATCTGGACGGTGCGGCATCCGCAGGTGACTTTTTCCCAAAGGGCGGGGGAGACGGGAGCTCACCCGGAGCCAATCCCAATCGATAAGTGAACGATCATATGAATAAAAACGAATCCCTCACATCTCTGAATCAAATTCCGACCCGCTGCAATTAGCCGTGGCGTAGACAAACGTGCTGCACTGCTGCCTGGGTTCTTCCATCAGAGGCTTTCTTCACATGAGACGCGCTTAGATGTTCTCCTCGGGGATTCTCTAATACGGAGAAATCAAAGAGGCCCCCTTCCAACCTGCAATTACGGGAGAAAAAAAAATGCCTCCGAGGGATTCCGAGGAACGGTTAAGCTCAGAATTGGAGCCGAACTCGGCGAAACACCTTTAAAAGCGCTCTAAATGTTTGAAGAAGGAGCCGAGGGAAGGCGGGATGTCTGGAGGAAAGGCACTTTAATACCGGAGCAGTCAGCAGGGACTGATTTAGATTAAAGGCAGCCGGCGCACACTTGATTAACCCCGCTGACGAGCAAAGCCAAATAGCCCAAAGAAAGCGACCGCACCGCCGTCATCTCTCCCGCACACCACTCAACCACTCAACCCTGCAAACATGACCCTGCAGCACAGCGCCCACCCAGGCTGCCCTGCCAGCATCACCACATCTGCTCAACAGAAACCCACCAGGGAGGAATCAGGAATCTACGCGGCAAACGTTTCTAACTACACGCCTATGAGGTGTTTCCAATAAAGTGGCCAGTGAGTGGAAGCACAAAGTAAGTGTTTGTAATAAAGTGGCCAGTGAGTGGAAGCACAAAGTGAGTGTTTCTAATAAAGTGGCCAGTGAGTGGAAGCACAAAGTGGGTGTTTCCAGTAAAGTGGCCAGTGAGTGGAAGCAAAAAGTGGGTGTTTCCAATAAAAAGGCCAGTGAGCGGAAGCACAAGGTAGGTGTTTCCTATAAAGTGGCCAGTGGGCGGAAGCACAAGGTGGGTGTTTCTAATAAACTGGCCAGTGAGTGGAAGCACGAAGTGAGTGTTTCTAATAAAGTGGCCAGTGAGTGGAAGCACAAAGTGAGTGTTTCCAATAAAGTGGCCAGTGAGTGGAAGCACAAAGTGGGTGTTTCTAATAAAGTGGTCAGTGAGTGGAAACACAAGGTGGGTGTTTCTAATAAAGTGGCCAGTGTGTGCAGCACTCAGTTGAAATCCCATAGAGCATTTCTGCTGTAGTATTGCAGAGGTGTTGTCTGATGCCGAGGGCATTTTCTTCAGCTTTCCTCAAGCTTTTTTCCTGATGACTTCAGCTCTCTTTAGACATTAGTTAATCTTACATTTGAAATTCTTTTTTTCGTTTCCAGTTATGACAGCAAAGTAGATCACACTGCATTCATTTTGTCCTGTGCTCCTGATGTACCTCGTTACAGTGCCTTTCCTCTGACAGGCTCTCTTCTCAAAGGAACTCTTTGGCATTCTGGTTGACCACCATGTTGGGGAAAAAAATCACAAAATTAGTTTTTCTGTAATGTGGCAGTTCGGTAAAATGGATTTCACGTTTCCAACGAGGTGAAGCATCAGCTTGTAGTTACTCCATCAACACTGTGACCTTTTCCTTGAACTGGACGTGAAGACATGCTTGATCAAGTGCATTGATTGTACTGAGTGCACTGTCATGAACATCATCTCACCGGACCCATTTGAGGAAATGGTTTCAAAACCATTCTAAAGGAGAACCACAGAGTTCTTGTAGAACTAACCAGTTTCTGAAGGAAAACCATGCAGTTCCTGAGAGAGAACCACAGACGTCTTGAAAGGGAACCACACAGTTTCTTTAAGGGGAACTCCAGAGTTCCACAAATACCCCTATTCCAACGACAAGGAGTGGGTTCCGCCCACCAGGGCATTCCGGCCAAAAAAGAAATTGGTTCTGAACTTTCCAGCTGGAACCAAAGCCAACTGATTTTTCCAGAGTGACATCAGTGGGTATGTCCTTCTGCAGTTCCTACAGGAAAGTCTTCTTATCATCAGTAGTTGGTCCTTGCTTGTTTTTTTTGGATGAAACCGAATATTTGCGGTAACAAAAAGTTTGCAGGTAATCAAGATTCAAGATTCAAGATTTAAGATTCTTTATCTGTCACATGCATAGTCATACAAGTACAACACACAGTGAAATGTATCCTGAACCGCTCCTTTTTGACTGTGCAAACATTATAAACAATAAGTAAATTTTAAATTACAAATCTGGAATCAATGTAATCCATCATCCTGTTCACTCCGGTTGTGGAGCACCAGTGACGATGCATCCTTAACCGCAATGGTTACTTGCCTCTGTTGCCTTTGGCTCCCTAGGGGCTCGGACCTGGATTCTGTAAAGCTGCTTTGTGACAGCATTGGTTGTAAAAAGCACTATTTAAAGAAAATAAAATTGAATTGTTAGTCGTTTACGTGGTGATTCTTTGCTCTCCAATGTGAACCAGAGGAGAAAAGGTTTTCCTTTTGAGTCTTGGTTCCTCCTGAGGTTCCTCCAGCTTCAGGAGTCTTTCCTCGCCTCTGTTGCCCTCTGCTTGATCACTAGAGGCTTGGACCCGCCTTCTGTAAAACTGAATTGTGGCAACATTATATAAAAAGCGCCATAAACTTGACACAAATGAACTTGGCATGGTTCACTGGATGGCACCAAGGCTCGAAGAGTCCTGACCGGTTGAAGAACCCGTTCCCTGTTGGTGGAAAAGAGGTAAAACAGAATCTTGAAGATCTTCAAGAAGAGCTGCAGAGCTCCTAATGTTTTGCATCGCCAGCACACTGCAGGAACCATGATTGTTGTGTAAAAACAACAAGAATGATGCAATCTCTAGGATGGTTAGATCATCTCAGCAACTGGCAAAAGTGCAACAATATGGAAGACATGAAAGAGGTTGAGGTGGAAGTTGTTTTTCTCGTTTCACTGTTTTGAAGTGAACCCACACCACCTAAACACAACAACAATCTTTGGCAGATCTTTCTATTCTGAGTTAACAACATTTCTGTTTTAATTGCTGGTGGTCTGTTCCGCTGGTGTCTGCAGCTCATTTGCTAAATGCAGGTTTTGAGGAATGACCGATGAAAGGACTCTGTACAGCTTGCTCGGTGCCTGCAGGTTCCTCTCCAGAGAGGAGCGCCCACTCTGAATTAAAAGTAAAAAGTTTCCTTGAATTATGGCCCAGGAACTGAAGACAGTCCTGGTTTCTCTGGTGGAATGACACCAAAAGGGTCTCAGAAAGTTCCTTGTTATAGGAAAGCATCTACAGAGCAGCTTAATTCCCTTATCCGAATACAAGGGATGGCGATCCAGCAAACAGCACACCAAGGTGACCTCAGTGTTCTAAAAAGCTTCTCTAAGCCTGGAGTAACCTGCCCATAATCACTCTCCTCTTCTTCATTGGCGGGCTCGGGACCATTTCAAAACTTGTCCGCCTTTGTTTGGCATAATTGTGTTTTCCTAGAGCCTCCTTTCGTGCCCGTCTCATTGTAATCGTCTGTTCGGAATGCTGATGTCGTTTGCTCCAATCACCCTCCAGTTTCAACATTTCCATGAGCTGGACATTGCTGATCAAGTGCATTGTATTAACACCAACAATATTAAACATCTTTGAACGTGCAGTGTCTCCATTGAGATTTTAGACCCAAATAAAGAAACAAAGAGCTCCAGGATCAAGGAGGGCCACAGATTTCTTGAAAGACTGACCAGTATCAAAGGAGAATCATACTGTGTTCCTGAGAGAGAACCACAGACTTCTTGAAAAGGAACCTCACAGTTTCTTTAAGCTCCTTATATACCCCTTTTCCACCAACACAAAACGGGTTCCGTTCTAGTTTGTGTACCAAATTCCTTGTTGCTGAAACAGCAACAGATTGATTCCCTCTCAAACTTCAGACAAAGGTGACCTCAATGGTCTAAAAAGCTTCTCTGAGCCCAGAGTAACCTGCCCATAATTGCTGTTCCCTTGTTCATCGTCAGGCTCGGGACCCTTTCAAAACTCGTCCTCTTTTGTTTGGCATCGCTCTGTTTTCCCAGAGCCTCCTTTTGTGCCCGTCTCGTTGTAATCATCTGTTCGGAATGCTGATGTTGTTTGCTCTAATCACCCTCCAAATTCAAAGGAGCTCCCCAATTAATCGTGTCATTGGGAAGTCTAATTACGCCTGGCAACGTTGGACTCACGCATGCTTGCACTATTAACCTTGAACGTTCTTGTGAAAGCGGCCGTCGGACCAGATGATTTTGGAGGGGTGGGTGTGGGGTGGGGGGGAATGTAGATTAAACAGAATGTGGATATGCGCTTCTTTAAGCTGCAAAGCCATTTTCATTTTTCCACATGAACCACAGCACAGAAGCTCCAGCTCAGACCCATTTATATGCCTGTGCATCACCCCTCTCTCGCAAAGTCTATTTCATACAGATTAAAGGAAAATATTTGCCGTAGTGACAGGCTGGACCTGCCACCTCATCCACAGCCGGGCCTCCGCTTTCCCTGACTACGATCACCACTGTGTTTCCCAGCCTTTCATTCATTCTAATCCATTAATATAAACTGAGGGCATAGACATGGCATTTTCTCCCGCCGGAATATATCTATATAAATACAGATACAGAGAGAGAGAGAGAGAGAGAGAGATGGAGAGAAAGATTCTGTCTCTTCTTATTATACGATAAACCCAGACGGAAATATCAATGAATTATGATACCGACAATACTTAATATTCAATGATCAAAAATATTCAGATTGTCGTTATAACATTCACAGATTAGTATTTTTGATGTTATAAAATAATGCTGTAATGAGACTTTTCATCAAGTGGAACCAAGTAGGAGTCAAGAGCTGAAGTCATCAAGAATGAAACTCAAGTAAAGTGGAATAAAGTAAAATGGAGGAAAAGTGGAGGAAAATCTCACGCACGCATACACACACACACACACACACACACACACGACACACACAAACATGGCAGTCCACATAGAGGAAATCATTATCCATGAGACCAGCCCATCTTTCATTGTAGGATCTTTCGGTGCTGGACGTGGGTAAGTGTGGGCACTCTGACCGGTCTGCAGCTACACGACCCCGGACCTTCCGGCGCCGTCATGGATGGCAGCCTGTCTGGGGTTCTTTATTCCTCTTGTTGCACTGAGCATGTTTATGACAAAAGAATTTCCCTCGGGATAAATAAAGTTCTTTCTTATCTTATCTTATCCAGCAGGGGGCGCTGCACTGTGTGTTCTCCTTTCTATCAGAGCAGCATGAACTTCTTCAGCAGTTTGTTCTACAGCAGCTCTTCTGTGGGATCAGTCTGGTCTTCAATCCCCACGACCATCAGTGAACCTCGGACGCCCAGGACACTGTCGCTGGTTCTCCGTCTCTCCTTCCTTGAAGAACTTATAAATATATGTATACATTAATATATAAATGTATTCAAAGAAGCAACTTTGCAGGGGTAAAAATGTCCTTAACCTGTTCTTAAATGTCATTGTATTTTTAGTTTGAACCATTTTCATCTGCCAAGTCATCATGAAATTTTGACACAGTGAGAGTAGGCATTTTACAATAACATAATTAAATAAATAAAACAGTTCTGATGATGTTGTATTATGATTCACAAAATCAGATTAGTTGTGTCTCAATTCCACATATTATTTATTGCGGCAAATGAAGTAGTAGCTGGAAATTTGCCTCATGTTAAAGTGTAAATGTTTTCATTTTGAGTTTCTTGGAGCATTCCAAATGATAAAATTGCAGAATTGTATATCCTGTACAATAATTTGCACTGTCAGAATATATATTATAAACTTGCAAAAAACCAAAATATGATGTAACATAAATATGATGTATGTGTGTGATTGTTTGTGTGTGTGTGATGCTTTGAGGGTGTCAGGCTATCAAGTGTCACGTCTGTGCCACCTCTGCCACACCCCCAGCGGAGTTCGTCACCGGAGTTCTGACCTGGGGATTCCCCGTCACGCCCCCTGTCTCCACGTGCGGGTTTGTTTGTGTTTGGGCGCAGTGCTTAGCAACCCACCTGCAGCGAGTAAGCCTCCGCGCTCGCCCCTGATTAGGGTCGTTAGGTGTCCGCTAGTTAAGTCAGCTGTGTCTCGTCTTCTTTGAGTTTAAGCCTCGTTTAGTGTTAATGGTTTGTGTTTTCCTATTGGTGTTCGTGTCATCCCTCCTTGTGTCTCCCCTGTATAAAAGGACAGCCGGCCCAGCAGACTAACGTGCTACCTCCATCATAAACCCTCATAGTTCTCCGTTCTAGTCCCTCGTATTTGTGATGATGGACTATCTGATGAATATTATGATAAGTAATTAATATTTCTGCCTGACTTTTGAGTGCCTCCACAGTTTTCGTTTATTGACACAATGTTCCTGTTTATTCTTCTCGTCCTGCAGAGACTCAAAAAAGCTGCCTGTTATCACACTGACATTTCGTTCGGTCCTGAGATCAAAACAGAAAAATAGAAATCCATTATCTGACTTGTGAATTACAAGTACCGCTAAGCCGCGCAGGCCGCTGTTATATGGAGATAAGAACTGTAGCTTTACACAATTTTCACAGCTCTGAAGTTGTTGACACTTTCCACTTGAACTTTTCCGTTCGGCTTGCTCCGAGATGAATCACGATGAGATAAGAGCCAGATGTCCTGAGCTGTGGCGCCAGTCAACATCCATGTGGAGTGAATTTCATCAGGGAAATTTCTTTTCTGTTAAATAAATGCTGTACGTTCCCATGTTTGCAGGGGAGTACATACAATAACTGTGGGAAGCAGGGGTGTTGAGGGTGCTGCACCAACTCTACTGTATGTTGGTGAAGCAGGAGCCTTACATATATTTACCCCAAAATTAACTAATTAATTACTGAAAATAAATTAAATTAATTTGACAAGGATCAGGTGTTTATTTTTCATCTAAATTAAAACTCCTCTGACACGTTTATTATGCCTCCGTCCACAAAATTATTACCAAAGCTGTAGTACTTGAGTCTGGACTCAGTCTTGACCTGGACTTAAACCTCTTTGGACTCTGTGTAGACTTAGACTCAAACCTCTTTGCACTTGGACTTGAACCTCTTTGGACTCTGTCAAGACTCAGACTCAAACCTCTTTGCACTTGGTCTTGACTCGGACTTGACGCTCTTTGGAGTCAGTCTTGACTCAGATTTAAACTTCTTCAGGCTCAGTCTATCTTGGCACAAACTCGATCCTCTTTTCTGGTCTTGGACTTGTCTTGGACTTGAAAAAGATGGTCTAATCATAAGTGTTCCTGAAATCTGTCCCCAGTGAGGGGATTCCAACAGATTCAGATCGTAATAAACCTTCTCCTCTCCTGCTCACACACTCTGATGAGCCGTGGGTTGAAAGTGTAGAATCTGATCTTCTCACACAGTTTCTCCACTCGTCTCAGTGAGACGTGAGTCAGAAATCATTCATGCAAATCATTTTCAGCAGCGTGAACTGAGGCTTCTGCGAGTTCATAATAAAGCCGTTCATATCTGATGGTGCACCGGTTGCACAGACTCTCCTCAGAGTGTCAGACAATGAACTAGTTGCACAGACTCTCCTCTGAGTGTCAGACAATGAACTAGTTGCACAGACTCTCCTCTGAGTGTCAGGCGGTGCACTGGTTTTCCCGCCTCGGTTCCGTGAGTGTGAGGCCCTGACAGGCAGTGGAAGAAGGAAATGCTGTTTTGAAGAGAACAGGTGAAACGATTGCGGAGTTTCCTTCAGCATGACTGTCAGGGTTTCGGTACAAATTGCCCACAGCTGGATGGGAGATTTCTGCAGCTTCGGAAACTTCCCAGCTGCTGCTGGAGCGACTGGCTGTTGACTGAGGTGTCAGAAATGTCCCACTGCAGAGAGTATTTATCACCATTCAAACGCCAGAGACAGCGAGGACACCACACATCCTGCCTGACTTTCCCTGACTAATGTCTCTCTCTCTCTCTGTTTCTCACTCTCCCTCTGTACCCCTTACTCTTTATCTCTCTCTCTCTGTATACCTCTCTCTATTTCTCACTCTCTCTCTCTCTCTCACTCTTACCGTACCTCCCACCCTGTATCTGTCTCCATCTCTGAATATCTCTTTCTTTCTCTCTTTCTCTCTCTCTCTCTGTAGCCCTCTGCATCTCTCGCTCTCTTTCTGTATCTCTCTCTCTCACACTCTCTCGCTCTCGCTCACTCCCTCTCTCTCTCTAACATTTCTGTCTCCTCAGTTTGCTTCTCTCACTTTTTTCTTTTTTTTTCATTTATCTCTTTCTCTGTCTCTTCTTTTTCCCCTCTCTCCTTCGAATTTTCTCTCTCTCGCTTTCATTTTGTCTTTCTCATTTTCTCCCTTTCTTTCTCTCTCACCTTTTCTCTCCTTGGCTTTCTTTCACTCATCATTTCTCTCTCATTTTTTGATCCTATGTCTCTTGGATTCTTTTTTCTACCTTATTTTCTCTCCCACTCTCCCTCCTTTCTATAAACAGCTTTTCTTTTTTTCTCTCTCTCCTGTTCTCTCTTGCTGTCATCTTTCATCATTCCTGAACTCTGGAGTTCTTGGGGAAAGTCTGTGTGTCAGTAACTGAGCGCTGACGTGTTTTTTGTTCTTTTGTGTCTGTAGATCAGCTTCTGGCATTTAAAATAAAGACAGCCTTGTGTTACATGAGTGACATCAATCATCAAAACATGATCTGTGTGTGTGTGTGTATGTGTGTGTGTGTGTGTGTGTGTGAGGGAGGACCACAGTGTTCAAACTCTCTTCTTCTGCTCTGAAGTAAACCCGCATTGGAACTGGATCAATGGTCTTTATTGATGGTGTGTCTGGGGTGCTGTAAAAATGAGAAGCAAATTGCTAATTGCCTAATTGCTAATCAATAGCTGTGTCACAGCTGTGGATGATGAATTGAATTTTGAGAGGCTTTTCAGAGATCGTCAGTCTGGCTCGAAAACGCTATTCCTAAAAAAAAAAAAAAAAGAAAAAGAAAAAACACCATCATTTCCTGAAAGCAGTTCTGCTGCTTATCCTTTAGGACTCCGAGGCTCAGAGGAGCTCGCCTGGTTTTCAAGCGCGGTCCAATTGTAATCAGGGATGACATTTCAAACACCTTTGTGTTCTTAATCTGCCTTTTATCGGTCCTGAAAAGCCGTGCTCTCCTCTCCTGACCTGCGCGCCGCACGCGTCTGCAGCTCTGGATAAACCTGCTCTTCAGAAATCCACTCAAAACACACACAGAGGCTGGAGCCCGGCCCGAGCTGACCCGCGCCCGGACGCTTCTCCGCTGGTGAAACCTTAATCCCGCAAACCAGGCAGTCTGACAGGCTTCGACACTTTATGAGCCCGAGAGCTGCTTACTTTAACAGAAACATTTAAAAAGCGGTGAGCGAAAGCACAGATTCGCTTCTCTAGCAAAAGCAGGGCCGGATACAAAGATACACGGATGAATGGATACACTTTGTTTCTAATAAAGTGGCCAGTGAGTGAAGCAAAAGGTGGTGTTTGTAATAAAGTGGCTGGTGAGTGGAAGCACATAGTGGTGTTTCTAATAAAGTGGCCGGTGAGTGGAAGCACATGGTGGTGTTTCTAATAAAGTGGCCAGTGAGTGAAGCACAAGGTAGTGTTTCTAATAAAGTGGTCAGTGAGTGGAAGCACAAGGTGGTGTTTCTAATAAAGTGGTCAGTGAGTGGAAGCACAAGGTAGTGTTTCTAATAAAGTGCCCAGTGAGTGGAAGTAGAAGGTGTTTCTAATAAAGTGGCCAGTGAGTGGAAGCACAAGGTGATGTTTCTAATAAAGTGGCCAGTGAGTGGAAGTAGAAGGTGTTTCTAATAAAGTGGCCAGTGAGTGGAAGCACAAGGCGGGTGTTGTCTCCGAGCTCGGTTGCCCTCTGTCGCCCGCGGACGCTCTCCGTAGAAACGGATGGTGTTTCTTATCGTTTCTTATTACAGCATGTCCGTGTCATAGAGCTGTTGCTGAGCTCTGATTGGGCTCATTTCCCGCCTCAGTGCTTCGCACCTCGTAAACAAACAGGCAGGGAGAAACCTGCAGAAACGTTATCGCTGCCGAATTCCTCCTCTTTTTTCCGGAGCGGCACGCCGCTGTAATTGCGTATTAAGTGCCGCTCACTTCATGCAAACTCTGCCGGCATCGCTATAGCAACCGCCTCCCGCCTTTGTGCTCTGAGCTCTATTTAAGGGCAGGATTAAGGATACTTGTCATTTTTTCTACATCGTAGTCAAAGCTGGTGTATCAGCTCGGATCCGACTCGCGCCTGCGATGTTATTGAGTGGTTTTATTGCAGCATCTTCTGAGCTTCACCTTGTTTGCTCACCTTGATCCGGTGCCTTAAGTTTGAATGAATCGGAGATGCAGGAGAGACTCAGTGGCCTTTGCACATTTGATTTTGCACAGCGCTGTCTGTGGAGCCCTTAAATTAGAAATAAAAACACACCTGAATACTTTCCTTCATCTCCATTTAATATTGAGATATGGTACTGTGCAAAAGTCCCCCTTTCTTTGTATTTTGCTTTGAATCACACTGTTGGAGCAAAAATACCATTTTATGTCTGTCAATCTGTCTTATCTTTGACATACTGAGTAGATTAAACGAAAGAAAGGGGAACAAATGCTTCACTGCAGAGTGCCTAAAGACACAAGGAGCCTAGACAAAGGAGTTCCAACTGCTCAGCATTCAGCACCACCAGTATACTGATCACCACCTGATCATCTGGAATCATCTGCACCTGTTTCTTCACTGGTT
>JBBPCZ010078677.1:0-11746 GCA_037974445.1 Brycinus macrolepidotus | reverse complement strand
GAAGCCACACAGTTACTCGTCCAGTCTCTGGTCATCTCTAAGCTGGACTACTGCAACTCTCTACTGGCTGGACTGCCACTGAAGGTAACTGCCACTTCAGCTGATAACTGAAGGTAACTGCCACTTCAGCTGATTCAGAATGTGGCTGCAAGGTTAGTCTTCAATATTCCTAAATTCTCACACACCACACCTCTACTACGGAACCTTCACTGGCTCCCTGTGGCCGCTCGCCACACTTGCCTCAAGGCCAAGAATGGACTTGCATCTCCTTACTTATCTGCACTGATCAAGCAGCGTGTCACTTCTTGTCCTCTCAGAGCTTAAAGCATGTCTTGAATCTCCATTGCTCAAAAGAAGAGGAAGATATGCATCAAGACTCTTTTTAGTCTTGGCCCCCCAGTGGTGGAATGAACTCCCTCTTCCAATCAGATCTGAGGAGTCCCTCGCTGTCTTCAAGCATCGTCTGAAGATCCACCGCTTCAAGGAGCACCTTGGTGACTAACCAGTCCTTTCGCTTATCTCTTATACATCTTTTCCTAAATATTAAAAACAAAAAATCTCTCAGGCACTCTTAACTGTTTTTCTTTACTTGTATATTAACCTCTGACTTGTTTTTTCTTTTTGACAGGGTTTGTTAAGGTGTGTAACTTAGCTAGCAGTAACTTGGTTAAAAGCAGATGTTGACTTAAGTATAGCTTTACAAGTATGAAGAACAGATGTGGACTACTAAAGCACTGATGTACGTTGCTCTGGATAAGAGCGTCTGTTAAATGCCATAAACGTAAGAACAAGCAAAGGTCCAAAGGCAGCAAAAACAGTACAAAAACATTCAGAGAGTAATTCACAAGCAGCAGCGATAGCGAAGGCGGTCAGCAGCAGTAAACAGTCCCAGGGAAATCCAAAGCTGTAGTCAATCAGAGAAAAAGGGTAAAACCAGAATAAACTCACCAAAGCAAACACGAGGGACTCATGTATTGCAAACACTGTCTGAGTAAAGTCAGTTTGTCACACTACCTTTACATCCTGTATGAACAGGAAGTTCAGTTTCTTCTGGGCTACTGGGAAGCAGGATCCAGTTCCATAAAAGCATTGAACAGTGTCTCACATCAATAGAGCAGCCCAGCGGTGGTTTCTGGCCCAGAGCCCTCTGGATGAGTCTGAACAGGTCTGGATTTGCTTTCTTCAGCTTGGGGACTTCTGTGATGCCTCCGGTTAAGTCCTCAGAGGCCTCGCATGCCAAGCCTCCAGAGAGCGCCTCATAACATCCATGCAGCCTTTGTACATATAGGCAGTTGGTGTGGGATAAATCTAGTATTTACTGCTATGTTAGGTGTTACTGCAATTTCAGTCTGACTGTTTCACAACTGCTACTGTCTAGTACTTTGTGTAGTAGATGATACGACCCAGTGAGGAACTCTCATGGCCTTGTGGGCCCTCAGAGAAGGTCTGACTTTTTCTGTAATTTGTAATTTATGTAACGGAATCATTGTGGTTGTTATTTTAACCAGATATCCTGTTGGTAAGGCCTACAGGATCCGGACATGACATCTAAGTGCAAATGCATTGTTTTTTTTCACAACAGTGAATTCTAAACATACTGTTTTTGCAGCTTAATTTGCATGAATGGACTGTTTGAATGGGAGGTGAAACTTTAACAGTGTATAAGTACTAAAAGGATAACATGTTTTTACATGATATGGGCCCTTTAGGGGGTTAAGATATCAGGTTGAATGGCACACTCACTTAGCATAGGGCTTCTCCAGAAGGGCACTCCAAAACTCATTCTTCTTTCCCGAATGGACAAACAGGAGCTCCCCGTTTCTGGTGGGCAGCCAGTCATCAACAACAACATTCACCCACTCACCGTAGTGCAATTGCAAACTATTGCAGTCAGTTGTGCACTGATGAGAAAGTGTAGTTGAATGTTATAAGTATCAGGATTTAGAAGCAGGTATGAAATAGTTAGGTCAGGGTTAGTTTCGGGATCAGTACTTGGTATCAGCCGATACTTGAGAATTGGGTATCGTATCAGTATCGCAAAGAAGAGTGGTATCAGACCTCTCACTGTGGTCTCTGGGTTGGCAGGGCAATTCGGCAGAGTATATGCCATTAGGGACAACAAAGTAGCACCTCACATAAAATAAATAGTCTGAAACAAATCCTTATATCTACAATATGGACAACAATGTGACCAACTTGGGTGGACAATAAAAGAATCCCCACCTCAAAAGCAAGATGGAGGGAAGAGAGAGAAAGAGACAAAAAGATAAGTTGGTGTTGGTGACCTGAAAGTGAAAGATGCCAGCGTAGTCCTCCTCAAAGCTCTGTCTGGGTGGCATCACATGTGCCAGAACCTCCTGGCTCAACGTGAGAGAAGCAATGGCTGCTAGGAGTCAGCAGTCGCCTACCAACCAGACACACTCAGAGTGTGACTCCAGTCATTACTCAACTTTATGCTCCACCTAATCTCAAAATCTCTGGTAAAGTGTTGTAGGAAGCTCCTAATCCTTAACAACACACATAACATTCATTACATTCCCATTTATTTTGGTGTACACCCCGCCATCTTCAGCTTTCCACATGATTCCACACCACCCACACCGTGTAGCTTCTCCCCCGACAAACAACTGACCATGACTGATGGCTTCAGAGAAACACTTTTGGTTCCCTAAAGAACCTTTAACTGGATGGTTCTTTAGAGAAACTATATATGAGATGTGGGAGTGTGAAGCTTTTTACAGTTTAAAGAACCTCCATGTCATATACAGGTTCCAGAAGGAACCTTTTAACTGATAAACATTGCTGATGGTTGACATTTTATGGGTTGTTGGAAAATGTCTAAAAGTTATTGGAAAAAAATATTTTTACATCAACCTCCATTATAAGTTATGAATGTTTAGAGGACATATGAGATGGCAATAAACATTATATTCTTCAGTAACACAATACTGACCCCTAAAACCACTATAAAACTTAAACTACAATGCATAAAATTGTAAAACTAATAAAAAGTTAAATGTTAAATAAACAATATGACAGAAATACAACTGTAATGATAGAACCAGTTGGAGGTTATAAAGGGAAAGACACAGACACACAAACCAATCACACAGAGCAAACCATAATCACTAGTTAATGAGTAAGACAGGACACATGGAGACACAAGGGGAAAGCGAGGCAGGTAATCATTAGGGAGAACACGAGGGCAGACACGAGACAGGTGCATTGCTAGGCAGCGCACCAAACCAAAACAGACCTACACATGGAGAGGGGGTGTGTCAGCTCAGAAGACTCAGACCGCTGGGGGCGTGGCGGAGGCGGCACGGATGTGACACTTTCTAGCACTTTTTTTTTTTTTTTAGCGTAATGTAGCCTAATGAAGAAACAGAATTATAAATATAAACAATAAAATTCTTATCATTGAAATAATTCCAACCAAGAAAAATTCTTACTGTAAATATACAATACAATTACCACAGAAAATGAAATTCTCACCAAATAAATGGAATTCTCACCACTGAAATAAGCATAGAATATTTGTTATAGTAGAAATAGAATTTTTAATATAGACATGAATTCTTACTTTGTAAAAGTGATTCTTACTTCTATTTTTTAGACCAGAGAGCTAAAATCTTATAGGGAACTCAAGGTAAAGTGCCTCTTACTAATTTAAGTGGGCCAAAACACAGGGAGAGCTCTGGATAGGGTGATCAGATAAGACTGCATTCCTTTCAAACAGCAACAAACAAAGGTTACATCAAAGCCTTCATCATTTTAGAAGCAGTCAGTAAAAAGAAAAACCTGGAAAAGGTTTGATTGACTATTATGCAGGGTGGATTTAGAAAATAAAAACAGAAAATAAAACCTTATTACCTTGGGTCTCTGCCACGTGACACCATGGATTTTGTACGATCTGGGCCCAAGCTCATTAAAGCCTGGCGAAGGGGGCACAGCCTCGAATGTCTTGTCTTCAAACAGGCGACCCTCGTGCAGGCAGTCATGCCTCAGCACCTCGTAGTCCTGCCCGAGGAACTGGAGCGCCTGAGCTCGAGTACCGAGACCCCTGGCCTGACCGCATGCCCGCATCCTTCCCCTCTTCCTAATTAGAACCACTGGCTACTGAGAGGGGGCTTCCAGAGGAGTCACCTTTTCTGGACATCAGCCCCCTCCCACACACACACACAAACACACACACACTTCGAGGAAGACTCTGGGTGGGTTCTTGAATTGTTGGGGGCTTCATTTCCCTGTGCAAATATACAGACAGCTACTGGCCAACAGATCCACAGGCTGTGACTCATCAGAGGATCAATTAAAATATTGCTTCTTCAGTTTCTGCTAGAACCTGTGTGGTGTTTTTTGTGTTTATTGTTTTGTGTTTTTGGCAACTGGTAAATTTATCATTATATATGAACACATACTGCTAGGATGCACCAGTGAGCACTTGGCCTACTGTGTTCATGTGAGAATGCACTGGCCAGTGAAACCTGGGAAACGTGGAACTTGCCTGAGTTAACCAGTTGTATTTATTCCAAGAGTTCCTAAAAGTGTTGAGAGTTGGGTAGAGTCCTGAACATGGTTCACTAGACTAGGGCTCCTCCTGACTGCTAGAGGTACACAAAGACAACAGATGCTCCTCACACACCTTCGTTTTGTCCTGTGAGGTCCACTTACTGTCTAGGTAAAAGACTTCTGACAGGCTTTTCTGTGTTGTGCCTCAAAAGACAACACTAAAAAGCATCCCTGGCTGAAACCCTTTTTCTAACTCACCTGAATCAGCAAAGATGACTTTAAGTAGGCTGAATCAGCACATATATGTTAATGCTTTGGCAAGCCCAAACAGCATTTTACAAACTTTTAATAGTTGCTGGTAATTTCAGAGCATTTGTTTATGGTTCTCAAAAACACCTTTAAAAAGAATTGCATTTTATAATTAACCATTTACCATGAGGAGTTTTTGTTACTGCAGTTCTAAAAATATCCAGTAGGTGTTAAAGCCCAGCTGCTTGCTCACCGTATGGTGCTGTAGAAGTCGCAAGTGTAACATCTGCACTTAGATGCTAAGGTAAGCTACAGGAAGCTGAATGGAGGACTGAGATGTTTTCTCAGCACGAGGGGGACCACAGTGGAATGAGGGGATCACCATGGAATGAGGGGGACCACTGTGGAACAAGGGGGACAACCATGGAATGAGGGGGACCACCATGGAATGAGGGGGACCACCTTGGAACAAGGGGGACCACCGTGGAACAAGAGGGACCACAGTGGAACGAGGGGGACAACCATGGAATGAGGGGGACCACCATGGAACGAGGGGGACCACAGTGGAACGAGGGGGACCACAGTGGAACAAGGGGGACTACCATGGAACGAGGGGGGCCACCATGGAACAAGGGGGTCCACAGTGGAACAGAAGGGACCACAGTGGAACGAGGGGGACAACCATGGAATGAGGGGGACCACCATGGAATGAGGGGGACCACCTTGGAATGAGGGGGACCACCATGGAACGAGGGGGACCACAGTGGAACGAGGGGGACCACAGTGGACTGAGGGGGACCACAGTGGAACAAGGGGGACTACCATGGACCGAGGGGGGCCACCATGGAACAAGGGGGTCCACAGTGGAACAGAAGGGACCACAGTGGAATGAGGGGGACAACCATGGAATGAGGGGGACCACCATGGAATGAGGGGGACCACCTTGGAACGAGGGGGACCATCATGGAACGAGGGGGACCACAGTGGACCGAGGGGGACCACAGTGGAACAAGGGGGACTACCATGGAACGAGGGGGGCCACCATGGAACAAGGGGGTCCACAGTGGAACAGAAGGGACCACAGTGGAACGAGGGGGACAACCATGGAATGAGGGGGACCACCATGGAACGAGGGGGACCACCTTGGAACGAGGGGGACCACCATGGAACAAGAGGGACCACAGTGGAACGTGGGGGACCACAGTGGACCGAGGGGAACCACAGTGGAATGAGGGGGACCACCATGGAACAAGGGGAACCACCATGGAACAAGAGGGACCACATTGGAATGAGGGGGACCACAGTGGAACAAGGGGGACTACAGTGGACCGAGGGGGACCACAGGGGAACGAGGGGGACTACCATTGAACGAGGGGGGCCACCATGGAACAAGGGGGACCACAGTGGAACAGAAGGGACCACAGTGGAACGAGGGGGACAACCATGGAATGAGGGGGACCACCATGGAATGAGGGGGACCACCTTGGAACAAGGGGGACCACAGTGGAACGAGGGGGACCACAGTGGACCGAGGGGAACCACAGTGGAATGAGGGGGACCACCATGGAACAAGAGGGACCACATTGGAACGAGGGGGACCACAGTGGAACGAGGGGGACCACATTGGAATGAGGGGCACCACAGTGGAACAAGAGGGACCACAGTCGAACGAGGGGGACCACAGTCGAACAAGGGGGCCCACCATGGAACAAGGGGGACCACAGTGGAACGAGGGAGAACAAAGTAGAACGAGGTGGACCACAGTGGAATGAGGGGGACCACAGTGGAACGAGGGGCACCACCATGGAAGTGGTAGCATACGCAGTTTTTAGCTGAAGCTTCCAGATGCTAGATATAGCACCTGATAGCAACGTAGTGAGTGAACGGTCAAGTATTGTAATTTGTCCAACTCTAGTAAATGCATTCATTTTTGTGACATCACAAAAACAATGGATTATATAGACTGGGGACTTAATGGTATACAGTCCTTAGATTTAGCACATGAAACTTTTTTTCAAAAAAGTTGAAAATTCAGTTCTGAACAATATGGGCCCTTTAAGAGTTAACAGTGCCACCTGAAGACCACTTTTTGGACTTTCTGGACCACTTTCACTTTACTGTTGTGCTTTTTTGTGCTACAAATGATGTGTTAGTCATCCTTAACTACAAAAGACCAACAGTGCACAGCTGTAAATGATTGAGGAATCTTTTATTACTGTAAATGTGTTCATCAGTATAAACAAGTACCACATCATAAGGCAGTTCCTTCAAAGTTATCATTTGTGTTAATGCCATCATGTGAAAAGATAAACTTGCACAATTTTCCAACCATTTATTATTACTCCACGCTGTTAGCTTCTGGATTTTCCAGGCTCAGTCCACAGCAAATCCAGGCCTCTGGAAATTCAGCTCAGGGCTAAGCAGAGCCACTGAAATGCAAATGCAAATACATAATCAGTACTTTATTTCTCAGTCTTGTGTTCATGTTTTGCATTTTGCATTTTGCATCATAATTAATAACCACACATGACTATATATGATTATATACATAAATATTTACCTGCATGATATCCAGCTCAATCTTCCCATTGTTGTTCTTATCAAGCTTCTTGAACATTTCTATATAAAACATAAAATGCATTAACTTCAAAGTACAGACCAAAAATATGGAAACAAAGAGTAAGTTATCATATTAGAATCAGAATCAAAATCAGAAAACCTTTGATATTGATATTTCCCAATATCCCTGATATTGGGAAAAAATGGCCATAAAATGTGGTAAAAGTTATGGCACCCTATAGTATGTTTTATTTTATAAGTTTGAATTTGCATTAAAATGTCATGTTTAAGGTTATTACCTGCAGAAAGAAAAATATTTGACAGCATATCATTTGTCTGGAGGGGTTTCAAATGTTTGCATTTGACGGTATTCTGACCAAACATATTATACACCCATAAAAGGGGTCTTCATGGGTTCATGTCTAGAACTGCGACAACTCAAAGAACCATTTGAACAGATAAATGGTTCTTTGGATGGTTAATTGGTTCTTCTCCATGATGAAAAACCATGAATATTATATAACTCATAAAATTTTGGATACTTTTCGAATACTATACAGCAGGTGCTCAAATGAAGGTGAAGGGGTGTGGCTGGGAGGTGTTATTAATTTTGTTGACCGAGGGAGGGTACACCTATTTTGTCTACTGGGGGGTGGGGGAGGAGTAAACCAAACAAAGTTTCTGTAGACAGTTGGAATTAGCCTTGCTAAAAATGGCCTTTTCTCCAAAGGGGCAGGTACAAATCTAGTAAAAATAAAACTGTGTTTACTTTTCCAAAGTTACTGCTGTCTTCATTTAGACAGTAGAGTGAATAAACTCATGAGGTATACTTATTCCAGCCCAAATTTCCATTTCACTTACGGAACAGCATCTCCAGACGGATCAGACAGCCCACAAAGCAATCGAAGTTGATGGCACTCTGCTGGTCAGACCAGCGTGAGACGATCACCTGTAGCACCAAGGTGTTCACCTGGAAGCCTGAGAAAGTGTACACAGTTTCTGCAGTTATTAGTGCTGGGGAAAAGTCAATTACAATATTACAGCCATTAATATTAACTCGATACAACACTATAAACTGAGGAAAGTAACCCATCAGAGCGGCCAGAATGATGTTTGCAGTGTCTGGACTCCCCCCTTTAGAGATTCACATATATCCTACCATAATTTTTATTTAATTGTGACAATTGTGTATTTTGAAAATGTCTCTCTCTTCCTCATATAATATATATACATACATATATATAAATATCATTTATCATATGTGAACACACCACAGCACACAGTGTGGACAGTGTGAAATTCTTTCTCTGCATTGAACCCATTTAACCCATTCACCAAGTGAAGCAGTAGGCAGCCAGGAACACAGCGCCCAGGGGGCAGTGTGTGGGGATGGTACCTTGCTCAAGGGTACCACAGGGGTGCCACTAGCAGTACTGGGATTCGAACCCACGACATTCTGATCCCAGTAGCAACTCCCTAACCACTAGGCCACAGTGGAACGAGTTGTCCCAATAATGTTTTCCATGTGACCATGTACTTTTTTTTTGGTATTCCATGTCCATAGCCCTGCCTCCTTATTAGAATATTCCCCTGTGTACAGTTACTCCTCCCAGGTGTCTGTAGAATAAAGTTCATTTATAACTCACACACACATCCTGTCTCCAATGCCTAAACTCATGACAATTATTTACACACTACAGTCAACCCTTTTATTTACAAAAAGCAACGAAAAATTTAGTTTCCCATAATACGGGTCCCTTCTGACACTAGATGTGAACCCCTGGCTAATCAGGACATTCTGTTCGTCTGTGCAGGATGTACAGGAAATGTAGAGCCCCACATTCTCAGGGACACGTACCTGCTTCAGTCAGTGCTTCTCTGAGCTCATGTGAGCTGATGGTGCCGGAGCTGTCTGTATCACGGTTCTTAAAGATCTCCTGATGAGACAACAAGACAAAACCCCAGTACTCTAACACTCTTTTTGGAAATAAAATGTTCTCTTCACTGAATTCTGCACAAAAAACACCAGAGAAATAAATGTTTGGTTCACCACCAAATGTTTGTTTTTTTATGCATTCTAAGAACAACCTTAATGTACATATATATGTACATACACACACACACACACACACACACACACACACACACACAGGCAATAAACTGTGCATCACACCTGTGAGTAAATAGATGAGTTAATATGCAAAACTGCACAGGAGAGTTTGCAGTGCTGGGTTCCTCTGCTCCCATCCCCTGAGGCCTGAAGCTCTGATGGGTTTCATCAGGAGGAGAACTGAATACTGAGCATGTAGTGCCCCAGGACCCCACATGAAGCATCTCAGTGCTGGTATGTGTGTGTGTGTGTGTGTGTGTGTGTCTGTGTGTCTGTGTGTGTATGCATGATGTGAGTGAGTGTGTGTGTATTATACCAAGTATTTCTGCAGCTTCATCCAGAGGGCGTGAAACTCCAGCAGCCCAAGTGTCCCATTACCGTCTCTCTGAGTGATGTCAAGGCCAAAACTCTTACTGACCAAGAACACACTGTCTGACCCTCTCCTGACCCTCTTCTTCTACCTTTAACTACTGTCACACACTGTCAGGAAGATCTTAAGACCCAGTTGTGGCACATTTAAAAGAACGTTATGAAGAACTGAGTGGTCAAGTGAGTACCATGTGCTGAGTAGTTGCCAGGCTAATCTCAGCTAAAGTGGAGAAGATGCAGACAAGATCCTGCCACTACTGTAGGATCTCATGATAAATGTTCCCTCACTAAACCGCCGCTTACACAATAAAATGCCGTATTAAACATAAGCATACCGCTGTTCCAGAGGGCCATTAATGCATCATCAAATATCAGTCAACTCTCAACATCTGTTAGATACTGACATTTTTTTTTCTGTTAGATACTGACATCATCTGCCAATACTGATACATCTCAATCCTATTGTGCACACCTCGGTAGCATTATGATAATCCATTTAGGGGGTAAAGTACACCAGAGCTGTAGTCACTGTGAACCAGAATATGGGTTGAATGGTAAACCCGGCTTGCCAGGTTGAAAGACAAAGCCATCTGGATGTGTGTGTGTTCTGTGCAGTTGAAAAAGCAGCCCTACTGCACTACTCCCAGTTACTCAGGCCAGTTAAGCTCTCTTGGACTGCAGGCTTCATCAGGAGATGACCATTTTCACCATTTCACTGTAAAGAGATATAGCTTGTCATGTTTGCTGTATTTTTCCTCCTGCTGGGCAGTATTAAAGTGTTGAGCAGTCTGGCCAATTTTAAAGCTTAGTTATCCTTAAAGAACAAAAATGGTATCTATCAGATAAGCTGTCATATCGCCCAGCCCTGGTTAGAACTGACTGCAGCTGCACAGTAAATATCTTGGTATGCAAAGAGGATACATCCAGCAGGCTGATGATGTGCCGGCAGGTTTCCATACTAAAGCCGTCGGCCTTCAGGTCAGTTCCTGTATAACACAAGGCAGGACACGGAGTAAACCACACTTGGCTCCAATATATTAGCACAGAAGCATTAAATTGGTCCAAATTTGAGAACATCCCTTACAAAAGACCACCCAGAGCCCTCCTGCAGCTACATACTGAGAATCCAAACCTGACTGTAGCACCAGCTTCTGTCTGAAACCACCTCTTCCGAAATCATTGGTTTTAATAGGAGAGTTTGTCCCCCTATAAATAAAAACTTTTCTGGAAAGGCTTTACACAAGATGTTGAAACACTGCTGAGAATTTGATTGGAATCAGCCACAAGAGCATTAGTGAGGTACTGAACTACTGATGATGGATGAATAACTCATCCCAGCACAACTCCATTGCCCCACAGCCTACTACTGATGAGTCTACACCCCTCTGGCTGAATTCAGAAGAGGTGTCTATAAACTTTTTGAACAGACCAGATGTTCCAGCATTGCAAAATTAGGTTTAAATTTTCCTTAAGCATCAATTTTGAACAACACATCAAAGGTTTCATGCATGGAAATCATATTTCTTTGGGGTGAATGGAACCAGGGGTTTTGATGTCGACAACACAAATGCACAAATACTATCAAAAGCCACCTCTGAACCTACACATGTCTTCTGAGTTTTATATATAATATTTATTAGAGTAAAATAATGAATAATTTAAGAAACAAAAGTTTTCTTTGGGTCTATTTTGCCTTAGGATGCCCTACATGTACTTCTCTCACATATAAACATTCTAAATATCATATTTTAGTCCATAACTTTTTCAGGGCTACTGTAAAGCATGCCTCAAATATGAAGCAGTGTTTTTTGATAACTTTCTGTAAGGGAGCTTTTAGAGACATTAAAGTGCCCATGTCCTAATTTTTTTTTGTGTTGGGGGGGGGGGGGGGGGGGGGGGGGGGGGGGGGGGGGGGGGGGGGGGGGGGGGGGGGGGGGGGGGGGGGGG
>JBBPCZ010078656.1:0-11747 GCA_037974445.1 Brycinus macrolepidotus | reverse complement strand
AATCAGAGACAAATCAACATCAACTTCACAAACCCATCATGAAATTTTGAGTGTAGAGCTGGCTGTAATTGGTGCCTGATTTACTTTGACCTGCTTCTTCAATGTCACTCGCACTCTGGCTAATTTCCAAGTCAAGCTCAAAGTTAACTTTATGGATATTCCTTCTCACCACAGATAAAAGAGGAATGAAACAATTTCTCCAGGACACAGTGGTTCATTAGACACAGTAGGACAGTAGATTTGCATGAAAAATAAGCATTTAATCAAATAAAAACACGCAACTGTGGTGGGCTGGTGCCCCGTCCAGGGTGAGTCCCTGTCTCGCGCCCATTGGGCCAGGGATAGGCTCTGGGTACCTGCGACCTTAGTGAGGATTAAGCGGTTACAGAAAGTGAATGAGTGAGTGAAATCACTCATGGTTTGAAGTTCTCTAGTCCTGCGAAAGCTTGTTTGTTTCTGTCTTGTAGCTTTATTTGCGGAATGGTAGAGGCTTTTTTCATAGCTGTGCCTGAATTTCATATTTCACATTTCATATTTGCACATATCACCATACCTGAACACATACTTGAATGTCCTTTTTTTTTTTTTTTTTTTTAATATATATATATTGTGTTTTTGCTATTTTGCATATCTGTATATAACTCTTTTTATTACCTGTGTCTTGTCTTGTCACTGTCATTTTGTTGCACTGTAGAGTTCTGTCACTAAAACAAATTCCTCGTATGTGTAAACATACCTGGCAATAAAGCTTATTCTGATTCTGATTCTGATTCTGATTCTGAATAGGTTGGAAAACTGCGTAATCATGGGAAGCTGGGCAAGAAAACTGAGTAAACGTTCTGAAGAAAAATGATAGACATTCATCTGTTTTCCAAGCCGCTAATCCTTAACTTGAGCCATGGGGGAACTGATCCCAGCGGTCATAGGGCAAAAGGAGGAGAAGTATCCTCCACAGGCTGCCAGTTCTTCACAGGGCAGACGAACTCATTCACACATGTGGGCAAGTTGGCATATCTAATGACATGCATGTCTTTGGACTGTGGGTCGCCCCATTTGGGAATTGAACTCTTCTTGCTGTGAAGTGGTAGCACTATCCACTGTGGCAACATTTTTTAGCTAAACTATATCAAAATATTTAAAATTGTTCCACCCTCAGTTGTAGTACCCCAGGCTACCACCTGGGGAGGTATTCCTTCCATGCTGTTCATTCTTTTCATCCATCTGTCGCCTCATCTGTCAGCACTGATCACCTCATTAGTCTCATTATTTACACTTAACTCTACTTTCAGTCATGAGTTCAGTTCCCTCCCAAGTAGTTTGTGTTTCCATTGTATTTCTACCCTCCTACCTTTTCTTCTGACCTTACCTGGGAACTCCTTGAGACTTTCTTCATCTCCTTCACATTAACCATTTCTACTTTAATACCTCCATTTCATTCACTCTTCCTCATGTCAGTAGGTGCGCTCACTTCAGGTGATTCGTTGTGTTTTCCATAAGTTCTGATTATTCCTGTGTGGTTATCGTTGCTTTTCTTACACTCTTTGATCATATATATATATATATGAATGCAATGCCATATGAACATATATTTGTGTGTGTGTGTGTGTGTGTGTGTATTCGCTCTCACCTCATTCCCAGAGAATTCGCTTCAACCTTACATTAGCATACTTCACCTTTCTTTTCCTCATCTTTTATTCTCTCTTTCTTTCCACGGGTTCACTGCAGTGTTAGATACACTATCTGGACAAAAGTACTGGGACGTCTGACCATTACATCAAAAGGGACTTTAATGATATTGGTTTCAAATACTTAGACTTTAATAAGAAGTTGGTCCCCGTATGCAGCTATAACAGCTTCCACTCTTCTTGGAAGGCTTTCCACAAGATTTTGTAGTTTCTGTGGGAATTTACGCCCATTCATTCTGTAGAGCATTTATGAGGCACTGCTGTTGGACGAGAAGGCCTGGCTCGCAATCTCCGTTCCAGTTCATCCCAAAGGTGTTGGTTCTTCCACACTGAACTCATCCAGCCATGTCTTTACGGACCTTGCTTTGTGCACTGGGGCACAGTCATGCTGGAATAGAAAAGGTTCTTCCCCAAACTGCGTCCACAAAGTTGGAAGCATGACGTTGTCCAAAATGTCTTGGTATGCTGAAGCATTAAGGCTGCCCTTCACTAGAAGTAAGGGGCCGCCTGAATTCAGTAATTAAGAGATGTGTCCCAGTACTTTTGTTCATATAGTGTATCTTGCTTAACAACTTTGACACAATCATCCCAACAGTTGTTGATGCTTCAACACACTGAATTGAGCTCTGGAGGGATGGCAGTGTTAACAGGAAGAAATCAAACCAAGCATGAGCTTGTTAGAGCTGTTTACTGTTAATGCATGCTCACATATGGCTCAGGATGTGCCAGCACTACGCAAAGGCAAGAAAATGAAAGATCATGCTATGAAGGAGTGCGAATATCTCAGCTCCTATGAAAGTGCGAATATCTTGAAAGAGTGTTCACGCTTTAAAAAACGTGCCATTTACTGTGACTGAAAGTTCATCTTCTCCCTGCACCAATTAGCCCATTAACAATTGTGGCCAAGAGGCCTTTCTGAGATTAGCTGAAGGTGCAGGGATGGCTACACCTGTCTACACACAAAAGCACACTAGAAACATCACTCTCATGCAAGACCTTGGTGATTTGCATTTCTCAAGAGCACAGGAACACGGCTTAGAAATCAAAAAATGCAGCCCCACTGTACGAGATATTAAAAACCTTTGATCACTGTCAAAACCAATCCTTGCATCTCCATGTTTTTTCATTTTTCTTTTCTTTTCTTTTTTTGCAGAATTCGAAAACTCCAGCTGACATTTACATGGTAAAATTTCATGATGAATAGAAATTGTTCAAGTTCACGTGGAATAAAAATGTTGTTCGATGAACTACCATTAAAAACTTTTTGCTTCCATGGTTACCAAGTATTATTTAACCCTTAGAGCGCGAGCGGTCCAGATCCATGCCAGAAGTGCAACAAATGGCAAATTGTCATCATAGGGCAAACCAGGTCCTTATATAAAAGTTCCCCTGGTTTGTGTTGATGCTTGAGGTGTCAGACGTCATGCTGAGCTTTGTTTGGAGTTCCTATGTCACATAGAACCAAAGTTATTGTAATTTAAAAAACACGTAATAATAATGAGCGCTACTGGTGTTTTAAAAATGGCATCAAATGCAGATAAAGAACAAAAATGCCCAAATTTATTTTATTTTAGCTCTCAGAAACAAACTGAAAAAAATTAAAAGATCTTTGAACCCGGGAGAACTTTCATGATAGTCTCCGCCCACAAGTGGGTGGGGAAAACCCGCAGAGGGAGGGGGTCCGGAGAGCTACTGAGTGGCGGTGTACCGAGCAAAAGAGCAGCAAATGGCGGGCGTGTAGGAGAACAAACGCCGGTTTTAGACTGATTTACACCGTTTTTATTTGCTGAAATCCGATTTTACTAATACACTCCGTTCTAAGGGTTAAAAAGAACAACAGAAGCTCCAGTGTAAAGTGTAAAATCTTCACATAACCAAATGTGCTGACACTCACCCTCCACTTCAGTACTGATTTAAACATGCCCTCTTTACTTCCCCTTATGACTCAACTGCTCTTAGCACCTCCAATAAACAAACAGCCAAGACAAGGGCAGTAGGGGATAATGAAGACTGGTGGCTTCAGAACACACTTCCCCTCGGCTCGGCTAGACTCTGTGAGCTAATTAGCTTAGCAGCCTTTGTACCTAAACTGAATCATTGCTTGGATAGGCTTAAGCTTCAGGTTTACACTGGGAACCTTGGTGCATTTCTTTTCTTGTCTATTCTGAATACTAATATATATCATTCAGTGTTTTGACATTGAAGTTTTACTTTCTCTTAGCTCACAAACAGCTTTATCCACCATTTTCTTCAGGCTCGAAAAGCAAATTGCTTGGACTGCAATGTAAATTCTGCATTTATGATGACTCAGCGTCCTTCAAAAGAGTCAACTAAGCAACTTCAGTTCCCTTAAGTTATCATTGGGGATTTTTTCAAGAGAAAGTGGTGAGGGCATCAGTACTGAAACAGAAGGTCAGAAGTACAATTAAAGGAGTCTCTGGGCCATATGCAAATGAAGGCTCCCTACTTAGTCATTGGCCGTTTCTCAGTATTCGTATGTTTTTGCTTGGTGTCATCTTCTACTGCCCAAGTTGATCTATAATATTAAGAACACTAGTACCAAAAGCGGTTAAGATACTCGGATGTATACTTGATCCGCTCCAAACGCTGAGGATGGTGATATCATCTGTTGGTGATTTACCAGTGAGAACAAACTGAATTTCCTGTCGTTCACTGCATCATTTCGATTTTTGGTGGATGTGGGCAGACAGGTGAGAAGACAGAAAGTCTGGCTCTTCAGTAAAAATCAGTGAAAGCCAATCGGGACAAGCCCTCCTTGCTGTGGACACATGCACATGCACAGTGTCCCAAACAACCCGGAAAAAACACCTTTTAAAGAACGTTTGCTGACGTGTTGCACAGCATAACTGTAAAAATATATTTTTCAACTCAGAAAGTGCTAATTTAGTGAAGGTTACTTGTCAGGCTACAATGACACTCCAGTCCAGAGAGTAGAGCTCACCTGGATCTCAGCTCCATTTCAGTAACCCAGTCCACAGCTCCCCAAAGACCGTTAAGAACCCAATCAGATTCACCTGAATTCTAACCACATGGCTCAGATTCACCAGTACAAATACACCCAGTTCAATGAGAAACACTTTGCGAAGTATTGTCAGTGATTTTCCTGCATGCCGTGTTTGTGTTTATCTCCTGTTTTGATGTCTTGCCCATTTCTTTGACTCTGATTTTTGTCCTGCCCTGATTGCTTCATTTGCTTATTACTTTATTGGACTTCGACTATTGTTGCTTGAACTTCCCTATTACGATTCGAAGTTGTTTGTCTGTTGGACTGCCCGTCAGTTTTGAATCCCTGCCTCTACTTTATTTGTGACCTTACCACATCTAGGCTGAATATTACCATTAGTGCTGGTTTCCCAGACATGAATTAAGCCCAATCTTGGACTAAATTTCAGTGTCACTGGGGAATTACCAATGGGAATTCTTTTAAGTCTTAAGCTTAATCCACGTCTCCCCTTGCTGAAATGTCAGAACAAACCTTCACATTAGGTGGTTCTTGTAAAAAGCAGAAAGCAGATTTCAATGTATCATTTATTTAATTTAACAGAAATTATAAATTTGGTGTGTCCTAACTGAATGCAACCTGTTTGGCCATACTGCTACACTGCTTTTGCTTGCAGTCATAAAAATGTACCTTCCATGGTTCGATCATTCAAACAAAGTTACCGTTGCCACCTATACTGTGGCTGAAGAGCCTGTATCAGTGAAATGAGAAACTTAGCACAGGCTCGATGTTGATGATGGCAATGGAAAAAAACACATTTGTGGACAGGCAGTTATATAAGACTCACTTTAGTCATTGTATCATGATTTTGGAGTCCATGTATAAAATTCTGAACTGGGTTTGGAGCATTGTGCAAAAACAAGTACACAGCACATCTCAAACTCCTACAAGTGTTCCTACAAGTTCATTCTTGCAAGGCAGCATATCAAGAACATTCTTCCCAAGAGAAGTCTGTTATTCTGTTTAGGTTTTGAAACACCATATTTTGTAGTTCCTGCAGTTCCACAAATTCTGGTTGAAAGTTTACCCTCAGCCCACTTTGTGAAAAGTCCTTCATGCATCCTCATATGCCATATGGCCACAGTCTGGGCCGGTGTTGCGTACCCAGTTTGTATCCCCACAAAATTACAAATTGTCTGCCTATCACGGTCATACAAAACTGTACAAACAGACACAAACACACAAACATGCACACACAGGTCACTCTCAGTCTCTTCTCACGGCACACTAATGAGGTGCACTTTGCTCTGGCCGCTGCACTGAGAGACAGACCTGAGCTTGTTATGGGAGTAGTGGATGCAGGACTGCACTTAACCCAGTGATCCAGTGCTTCTTCTTGTTTTTCTTTTCTTCCATCAGATTCATGGTGCCATTCCCCTCTGGAACATCGCAATTCCAATTCTAAGCTTTAAGGTCATTCTCAGAGTTTGCGCTTTTTTTTAATGACTTTTTACCTCAGTCAAACATGTTCAACTTTCTCCATGATTCTGTTCCAAATACACAAACAAACAAAGCACTACAATATATTATATATTAACTGAGAAAAGTGAGATGAAGGTTAGATGGTCATTTAGATTGCTTTCCTACTATTACAGTATTTTAAAAAATAATGCTTAATGAATGTGTTAAATATTCTCCATTATTGAAAAATTTGCCTTGCCTAATAATAAAGCCTTATTATAGCTGATATTACAAACCCCGTTTCCAGAAAAGTTGGGGCACTTTCCAAAAATTAAGTTTGTCAGTGAAAACACTGAAAATCTTTTCTTTGTCCTTTTGCCTGTTAAATAAAGGTTCAAGTGAATAATCAAATTACAGATTTGTTATTCTTGCATTTTCAGAAAGTGTCCATTTTTTTTGGAAATTGGGTTTGTATAACATTCAGTTTATTAATACTTACCAAATTAGCTCATTATAGCTAATATTAATTAAATGTAAATTATTTTATACATTCTACATCTGAATAAAAAATGACAAGAAATGTTTACACTGGAAAAATTAACTGTAGTAATCTCTGTGCATCACAGCTGTTTCACACAAGAGGAGGAAAGGAATACACTTTACATTTACATTTACAGTATTTGACAGACACATGGGTAATTTGTAGTCCAGAAGAAAACATGTCCCTCATACTAGTAAGCCTAGACTTAAAATTAAGAGCTGTTCGTAGACTAAGATTCTACCAGAGATGAAGTCATTACTCCACCTGGGTCCTATCTGATCACACACAGAAGACTTTTTGGGTGAAGTTTGTGTTAGTTAAGTCAGTTTAGGACATGAACATATAATTGTTCTCCTCGCTGCTCAGTGAAGAGGAAGGTCTTCACTCTCCGTTTGAAGACGGTCTCAGCAGTTCTGATGGTCAAGGGAAATTTGTTCCGCCACTTCAGTGCTGAAGCTGACAAAAGTCTTGATGCATGTCTTCGACCTTTGAGAAAAGGTGGGTCAAGTCGGGTTGCGCTCGATGCTCTAAGAGCGTGAGCTGTGACCTGTGGTCTGATCAGTGCTGACAGGTAAGATGCAGCTGGAAAGTTTTTGACTTTTTCTGCAAACATTGTAAGTTTTAAATCTAATTCAAGCAGCCACGGGAAGCCAGTGAAGCCAGTAGAACGTCGGTGTATTGAAGACCAGACCTCTGCATTCTGAATAATCTGTAGAGGTCTGGTGGTCTTCAGAGGAAGGCAATTGAGGAGTTTGTTACAGTTGTTACACTTGAGATGATAAGTGACTGGATGAGCATCTGAGTGGCATCACTGATAGAAATGGATAAATTCTCCTTATATTAGAACGAAGGTACCTGCAAGTTCAGGAGAGATTAACATGAGATGAAAATGACATGAGATGATGAGCTCCTGATCCAAGAGAATGCCTAGATTTCATTCTTTTGATGTGGAAGTGACTCATTAGCAGGATAAAGTAATGAAGTTGCATTAGCAGTCAACTGTAACAGATGGAGTGCTTTGCAATCAAGCCCAGTAAACTGAATGCTATGGTTTTGAAATAAGCATTTTGTCTTGTCTACCATTTTTTTCTATTTAAATGCATCAAGTTCCAATGATTTCTAGGCAACTTCTACTTTTAAAGTCAGCAAGCAGCAGTGGCATGTTAGCCAGTGCTATTAGTGTTCTGCTCCAAGCTTTCTGCTAGCAACGTGATAGGTAATAATTCAGTCATACGTGAACACACCACAGCACACAGTGTGAACAGCACGAAATTCTTCCTCTGCATTTAACCCATTCACCAAGTGAAACAGTGGGCAGCCAGGAACATGGCATCCAGGGAGCAGTGTGTGGGGACGGTACCTTACTCAAGGGTACCTCAGAGGTGCCTAGCAGTCTTAGGAATCAAACCCACGACTTCCTGATCACAGGGCGAACACCCTAACCACTAGGCTACCAGCTGCCAGCTACATAATCATCAAAGTTATAATAGCAAAGTAATCATTTCCCTTGAGGGGAAATGGAGGCCAAATGATTGATGGCATGTTGAAACTAGTTTTGAAATGGGAGGTGGTGTTGAATGAACTGCTCAACTAAGAAATACACCAATCATCACTGAGGGCAGCAGTTGATGAGCTGAGGTCAGTGGCTAAAATTGTTCATATACAGTGTCTGCCACAGAAAGAAAAAACAGCAGTGCATAAGAGTACCCAGCATTTCTTCTTAACGCAAAGGGAAAGTACTTTATTGGTGTGGAAATCCTACACAAGATTCCACTCCAAGTGGTGTAAAACCTTGCTGGAAAGTCTCTTTAAAATCATGTTGCTGCGAACCACTAGCTCCCCGTCAATAACAAGCAAAGAGCCTAGAAAAGTTTACACGTTGGCTAGCTAGGATCCCTAGCCTAAGCCTAGGCGATGTGTTGCAGTTATCTACGCTATATAGACAAAAGTATTCAGACACCCCTGTTTTCCAGGGTTTGGGCTAGGCCCCTTACTTCCAGTGAAGGGCAATCTTAATGCTTCAGCAAAGCAAGACATTTTGGACAACGCCTGATGAGTGGAAGCTGTTATAGCTGTAAAGGGGGGACCAGCACCATATTGAAGTCTATGTAATTTTTATGCAATGTCATTAAAGTCCCTGTTGGTGTAATGGTCAGGTGTCGCCAATACTTTTGTCCATATAGTGTAGCCTGTAAGTGAGGTGTTTGAGGCTAGTGTGAGTGTACGTGAGCTGAGGTGGGTCCACTCATCTCATCTGAAGATCCCTGGCAAACTCAAGCACTGGCTGGGCACCTGGACACCCCAAACATTTGAAGTTCAGATGGGAAGGTAAATACAAAGAAACTATAGGTAAATTAACAATTTCCAGGTCCTTTCCTGAAGGATTGAGGGTGCTCCTCAGCTTAAATACAGCTGGTGGCCTAGCGGTTAGGGAGTTGCCTCACAATCAGAAGGCTGTGGGTTTGAATCCCAGGGCTGCCAATGGCACCACTGAGGTACATTTGAGGGAGATACTGTCCCCACGCACTGCTCCCTGGGTGCTGCGTTGCTGGCTGCCCACTGCTTCACTTGGTGAATGGATTAAATGCAGAGAGAGAATTTCACATTGTCCACACTGTATGCTGTGGTGTGTTCGCAAATGACAAAAATGGCAGTTTTACTTTTTTTTTTTAATCTCTCTTCATCCATCCCCACCCTGGTTCCTATCAAAGACACACCCTTTCCCTATACAGATCTCTGAGAAACAAGTAACAGGGGATGGAGTGTGTTCTATAGAAGTGTAATGTCCGATCACACTCAAACTGATCCTAACAATACTTTGTAGGTTTCAGGAACCACCAGCTTTAACAAGAAAGTGCTATCAAACTAACTGCAAATCGACCCGTCACATACTGTTGCACTGATGAGCAAACACGCCAGGGAATCTCATTTACGTGCTACTAATGGCTTCCAAGTAAATTCCTAAAGGACTTTTTAAAACAATAGCATGAACTTCCTCAGTACATCAAGTATTTTTGGCTCTGAAAAGTTTGTATTGCTGTGTGGGAATGACAATGCTTTCTTCTCGCATTTAGGCTGATACACAACGGTTTGTTTCAGTTGAAAAAGTGCTGTACAAAAGCGTGAATAGCTGCGCTGTCCTCCAAACACCCATGATGACATTGCTTTAGAAGTAGTTTTTAAAGTTCCTTTACTCGACTCCACAGGTCCTTCACCCTCCCATCTTTTTAGCACTGTGTGATAATGAGAGACTTAGCTAAGGGATGAATCGGCAGGGACTACTCTGACGGAAAAAAACTGGGGAAAATTCATTTAAGAAAAATTTAATTAAAGTCTCGGATGTAAGTCTCATCACAGCTCGTTCAGGGTAAGACAGTCCGC
This sequence comes from Brycinus macrolepidotus, assembly GCA_037974445.1. NCBI lineage: Eukaryota > Metazoa > Chordata > Actinopteri > Characiformes > Alestidae > Brycinus > Brycinus macrolepidotus. The sequence goes on along the minus strand of JBBPCZ010078656.1, from coordinate 1,717 downwards.
CAGGAACCTGCCATCTGCATATGTCGCTAAGGGACCAGTTAAACTGACAAAGATCAGTGGATAAATGTATTCTACTTAGAGGTGAGACATATTTCCAGTTTCTTTCCAGCTGCCACATTATACAGCTGATGCCAGAGAAGGCAGATGCTTTTTCGGCAGACTGAATGCATCTATAATGAAGCTGCCATCTGTTTGAAGCATATGCATATGACCAGCAAGCTTCCTTCATCCTTTTATATCTTTATGTCAAATGGTGTCATGGTGACATTCTTGATTTAAAAGTATAGCGTTTATCTTTGAAAGTAAGTGAGGCAGATCAGTTATAAGTTGACATATTGGTTACTTAGTGTTGCAGTGAGGCTGAAGAGACACAGATCTTTTGGAATACATGGCCCAATAGGCATTCCACCTGAATGTAACTGTATGCTTTATTCATAAGCCAAGGTACTAGTCAGTGAGACACAGTTGGCCGTCATTCTGTCTATAGCTCATTTTGTTCTAACATTGACTTTCTCCAGCAATTCTCAATTGGACTTCTAAAAATCCTGTAGTAGAGAAAGGTGAACGCTTGAATTATTCTGTTTGATCTTTCCAGCAAACTGAAGTAGTCCTGTTTGACAAAAGATTTGCTTAACGCTCTTTTAGCTGTAAATCATGTCTTCATTCTTCATGGGTCTAAATTGACTGTCTCCATACTGCCATCCATGCATTCCCTTCTACAAAAGGCCTGCATTCCTAATAAGAGCATAAAATATGGCTGTGTGAGAGAAGTGAAAGTAAATATGCAGTAAGTTGCTGACGTCTCAGTATGCCTGAGAGGGTTAGATAATTGTTTTTAAGCACTGCATGAGTCCCATAGACAATACAGTAAATACAGAAAAGTCTAGTGTAGTTCTCTTCATTGGGGTCCAAGCATTCATTACTGTACTGTACTGAAATATGGCATATACCCACCTCTGTGAAGACTCATTTACCAGATACACACCTAAACATGCCAAAATCAAATTATTTTTACTGTAACATCAGTTCTGTATGTGTGAATGTGAGTGAAAACTTGGGTGCTACTTGAAAGTTTGTGAACCCTCCAAACATGGTCATTGTTTTCTAAAACAAAATTAAAATAATCTTATGAAATTCTTACGACATTTAAAATCCCAGTTTGTATAGCAGACCTTCCAAATAAGGGACACATGGAAAAAAGAGATACATTTCCATTATTTAATCAACGAAAGCAATTTATCTCTCAGAAAACAGAAAATCTGCCATGTGCAAAAGTATGTGGACCCTTTTAGTCAGTAGCTTGTGGCACCTCCTTTTGCAGCCAATACTTTAACCAAACGTCTTCTGTAACCACGAACCAGATCTGCTTTTGGGGATTTTTGCCCAATCCTCCTTGCAGAACTCAGCCAGTTTAGAGGGGTTGGAGGGACATCTGGCATGTTCCGCCCACTTCAGATCTTGCCACAGCATTTCTATGGGATTGAGCCCCAGACTTTGACTGGGCCAATCCAGAGTGCAAATCTTCTTTCTCTTAAGCCATTCATTAGTAGTTTTGCTGGAATGCTTTGGATCAGTGTTCTGTTGCAAAATCCATTTCCATCCCAGCTTCAGCTCCCTGACTGATGGCAGGAGATTCTGGCCAAGAATTTGTTGATAGGCCTGGGAATTCATGGTTCCCTGGATAATATGGAGTCGTCCAGGTCCGGAGGCAGAAAAG
>JBBPCZ010078635.1:0-11748 GCA_037974445.1 Brycinus macrolepidotus | reverse complement strand
CAATTTATAACTTTTATGTAACATGTTTTTTCTTGATTTTTGGTTGATATTTTGTCTCTCTCCATAAAAATGAAACTTCCTCATAAATTAGAGACTGTTCATTTTTTTGTAAGTGAGCAAAATTCAGCAGGGGATCAAATAATTATTTCCCCCACTGAAATTATCCTCAGATCTTTTGAAACATGATGTTTCATTGAAATTTCCACATTTGATCCTTGTGAAATTTTGAGCCGCATTTTACTGTGGTTTGGCAATCAAGCTTCTAAGAATGTGTTTTGCTTTTTCTTATTGATTTTTTTAGACATTTAATGAGAGTAATATCTGATACTGAATGTGTTTATATTATAGTTAATAGTGTTCCCTTGCAGTGCATGTATTTTACAAGAGACAAATGCTAAGCTTGGGGAATGGGGTTTGTAATTAATCACACCAGCCTTTTTTCATTGTGTCTGCACTCTTGAACATAAAGATGCCAAGAAGAGTTCTTTGCAGTGGTGACATAGGAGAGCCACTTTTGGTTACCAAAGAACCATTCAACTGATTTTCTAGGTACGTGAGTTTGGCAAATCTTTTTAGAGGTTCTACATTGTTTAAAAGCTTTTGTCCAAGCCATGGACCATTTGAGAACCTTTACTTTTAAAAATGGATGATGACACTTTAAAAGCCTACTTCAGTTCTTGAGTTTTGAAGGCTAATTAAAGAGCCAATTAAGAGAGTCTAAAACACTCAGGATTACAGCAAGACATTATTCCTTCTTTTTAGCTTCATGTAGCTGAGTTTAGCCTCAAAAACCAGCGAGCAATCAGCACTGATTTAAGTCTGTGGACAAATAGTCAAGTACCTCATTATGGTGAGGTTACTTTTATACAAATCTCAGCTTGCAAACTTGCCTGTTGAGCACAGAATTTAAACCAGCCAAGCTAAGCTGCACATGGTTATCTATGTAATTACACTGTGACTTGAAACAAACCTTAAACAGCCTATGTTGACTGCATGCCAAAGAAGAGTAAGGTTTGTTTTCCTCACGTCAGCAGGTTGGGTTTAGAGTTTGTTCCGCTTTACAGAGCATCACCATGCTTTGTGAAGCTCATCACTGCCCGTGTAGAAACAGCAGCATAATGCTGGGCATGCGGTGGTATTAACAAACAAAGCAATTAGCATGGCGAACATAATGGTGCAAGTGCACAATGCAGGGTAATGTCATGATCATGGCCTGCAAGGATATGTTCTCGAAAACACTCTTCCACTCACAGACGGCAGAAATGCCTTGTTCCACCCTCCTTCATTATTTCACACCATTCCACAAATGAGTGAAGCACAAGATCACCGCTGTTTGAGTAGAAGGCATCAAGAGATGTTCTGTTTTCCTTTTTTGATGATGAGAGTGATTTAGAACACAACTTTCATGTCTCATCCATAAAGGAAATATCATACAATTTTTCTCCTATACACATGAAGCATTTTTTTGTTCAGAAGGACCAAGTTGATTTATACCCCACTGTATTGTTTAGTGTAAAACCCAAATAATGTAGTAAAATGTAAACAGAAATTATTTAGAATTTTCTGTTGGTCCAAAAAACCATTGAACATGACAATTCATATATGTATATATAGGCCTATATGTCCAAAAGTATTAAGACGCCCCTTCTTATGAGTGAGTTCAGCTACTTTAAGGTTCACCCATTGCTGACAAGAGCACAGATCCTTAATTTCTTTGTGAAAAAACATTGACAGTGGAACAGGATGTTCTAGAAACCTAAGGTCAGAAAGGCCAATGCCTGTGTAGTAGTGGGGTATGAAGCCCAAAGCTTTGGGCTGCGAAGAAATGGAACTGTGTTCTGGATGCAAACAAATCCTCACTGTAATGTTCCACATCTAAAGTAAAGTCTTCCCAGGAGAGTTCAGATACAAGAATATGTTATGATAGTGACGATATACAGATTTAAAATCTACAAAATTATGAAATTAACTAAACGTATAAAACATTACAGAATTTATAACATAATGATGCTATTAATTCATATAAATATCACATGTTGTACATGGCCCTGTGGTGGGCTGGCGCCCCGCCCAGGGTGAGTCACTACCTGGCGCCCGTAGACCACGGGATAGGCTCCGGGTACCCGTGACCGTAGTAAGGATTAAGCAGTTACAGAAAATGAATGAATGAATGAATGTGATACATGGCAGCTCACTTCTATTCATCTAGTTGATTTAGATACATTTCATTAAAACTAATATATAATTGTTAATGCATTGGTATAAAAAGTGACATGCAATCAGGCATGCATCAACAACTACTGGGTAACCTCTCTTTCTTCATGTAGAAAAAGGTGTCAGGCACTGTCCAGTATAACCTACAGCAGAGTCATTGAGGGGATGTGCAGACAGTCTCTGGCAGATATTCCACTCCCACACAGAGTTGGAGACATGTGCCTGGTTTTTATTCCATTGATGCTGTCCTTTTCATCTTCGTTGCTGAGGATTAAATGTGAAAGCAAGAATGTGGCTGCACACAAAGGAAATGGCAACAGAACCACATTTTATAGAACGTGGGTTCAGCTTGGCAGACCACCAGTTCAATTCCAGTGCTTGTTTAAAAGCCAGCGATTACGCTGCCTATAGTGACACAAGTGCTTAAGGTTGCCGACCTCTGACCTAGGCTAGACTGTCAGCACTTTGTCCGTCATACACATCAGCCTGTGCCCACTACGTGACCACTCTGCTAAGTGTGTGTCCTCATGGTACGTTATTTGAACCAATCTTCCAAATGACTAAAGTTAGACATGACTTTTCTAGGACAGCTAGAAAAAGCCAGAGTGAAGACTAGGGAAAAAAGAGCTTTGTGTGACAGCAATTTAATTTGTGGACACCTTCAAGCATTACGTGTTAAACTGATTTGTATAGATTGTTATGATAAGCAAGCTAAATGCATGACTACCTGTTGTGGCTACATATTCCTGCAACATTTTGGTCTTTACACAGGCCCTCAGATGGTGAAATCTTTCATCAGGAAACTGATACTATTACTTTCCTAAAAGGTAAAGTCTCCTGAATGCAGAGTGCAGCAACTTCTGGAGGTTGCATATTACTGATTGTACTGTAGGCAGCATGGCTTGCCACATATCTATGAAGCAACAGAAGTCTTACTCAGGTCACGGCAGAAAAGACAGCATAATTTTCTCAGCTCACTGACCACTCTGGATCATAAGACCTTGTCAAGATAAACTCCGTCACCCCCTAATACCACTAAATGGGCTAAGATAATTTTTTTATATCAGATGTCCTATTTTCACATTTGGATACACAGTTTAGCTCTGACCTATGATGAAATTCAAAATTGCTGCACATTAAAAAGATAAAACACCAGTTGCAGACTGATGAATCACACTTACTAATTATCCTTATCTCAGCTGGGCCAAATAGTGCACACAGTGAATATTAATGACCTAGTCGGTTTTTTTGGCTGCAGCTCTTCACTTCCTTTTTATTTTTCAGTCTGTTTCAAATTGTCTGTTCAGTTCTGAAAGCTCCACAGCCATCCTTTGCCCTCACAGCCTGCAGTCAGGCAGAGGATTTGCCAGGAAATCACAACTTTATTTAAGTCAAATTCCTAAATTTGACACTTCATTCTTTTGAATGTTGTGAGTTGTCAGTCCAGAGTAACAGTATGTAAAGCTTAATCATTTGCTTTTACACACAGGTGTCACAGGTCAGTGGGACCACAGTCTTTTTTTTCCACATTATCATTTTATTAGATGAATGAGTCCTTTAGGTAAAAAGCAAAAAGCAGGTGAAAGCAGACTGGAGTGGATAGCCTTTGACAGCCAGAGGAGAACTTTCATCTCCTGTTTCATTTCATCTGACAAAGTGGTTACGTTTGTCTTGAATGACAATAGCGATGACATTTTCTCAGGCACGCTTGTTTATTTCAGCATTTCTGAAGTCTGAAGGACACTTATTTTAAAACTTTCCAAATCACTGGCTATCATGTGTTGCACCGCATTTAAAAAGCAGTCTAGTCTGAAATATTACTTCAGTATGAATGAATGGGGATAAACTTCTCTAAGCTGAAAAGGCAGATAAATGCTAATTAGTTGGTTTTCATGATATCACAAAAACAGTCATTTCAAAACGGGCTATTTTTGCAACTTACTTTCCATATATAGGCTGTATCAACTTGTGTCTGGGAGTCAACAGTATGTGTTAAACTTTAACTATGTTTACATACTACATAAAACTTCATATCAATGAAAAGAGGAAAATTCACTTTTCCCTGTTACGCGCCCTCTCAATTTTATCGTCTAAGTTTCTGATTGGCATTACAAGATTCATAATGACTTATGTTAAATATCACTTTGGGAAGGTTTTTGTCATTTTTAGACCCAATGACTATTCTGGGAAGAAGATTTTGCTAGTATGTGTAAGTGTGATTGTCTTTGCTATATGTTTATATATACAGGTATTATAGGAGGGTAACTATGACAAATTACAGACTAGATGGCACTGTTGTTCCTCATATAAGAACATGTTAGGACAGGAGTGTCCAATGGTGTGTGCAGCATATACACTTATTTCATGGTCCTGATTTAAAGAGAATTGCCCTGATTGTCTAGATTTATGTAATTTATTTGTACCATGTGAAGCAGGCAAACGTAATGGTTTTGAATTTTATATTATGGAGGATTTATGAAGCTATTTTAACATCTTAATCAGTATGTCTGTTCTATTCTATGTGCTGATGACACAGTAGACTGGGGAAGCACTATAGATGCTGCCCTATGGGACATTTTTGCCTTTTCATATAATTACACAAACACAAAATAGAACCCTTAAACATGGAGAGAGCCTCCCATGAGATGCTGACTGATTAGAAGCACTAAAATCTCATTAAGAGTTGTCTGCATTTAATTAAGTTTCCAAATCAGGCATACCACCCTTTTAGAGTATGCATGTACTTGGGGATTGTTCTATTCTAGCACACACATATATTTGATTACTGTTTTGCTATTATGCACAAATAATTTGGGTAATAAAGGAGTACTGATGCATCACTTATTCACACATTCAGTTGACTGCACACTTATTTGTGTGTGGTCCATAATTATTATCCTGCCATTTTGTACCTCTGTGTTTAATACACAAAGAGCATCATTTGCAGTGATGTCTTATTGTTACAAAAGCATACCCTCATCGTCCTTTCAAAAGGAGAAACAAGCTTGATTATGCTCAGCAGATGGTCCTTTCCCTACAGAATTCATTTCCAGCATTCAGACTGCCCAGGGGAAATTTCTCCACACGATAAAGGCCCAACCTATCTCTGTCAGGGCTCACGTAAAAGCAGCGAGTACAAATCCACGATGCCATTCTTGGAATGATAAGTACCCACTTTTGTAATAGAACGCCAAGCTTTGGACAAGCCACTGCTTCATGGGGAAGTAGGGGGTGGGGGTAGGGGTGGTGCAGGTAGCCAAAGCAATTTACCCAACCCAAATTAAGAATTACTTGCCAAAAGCTGTCACACTGTCAACCTGCAGTAAATGGAGCTGACCTGGACCCTGGCGAGTTTCAATTAAAAACGTAAGACAACAGAGAAGAAGGAACACAAGGAAAGGACTAGGATTCACAACAGTGCTGGAGTCAGCAGTCAGTGTGCACTATATGTTCGCTTTATCTGTGTTTTGCTTTTCTGTAGCCAGCAGGAGAATGGAGTATATTTTAAATTCACAGGCAATCCTGTAAAGGACCAAAACCAACATTTGTCTTGAATTTTTATGTTTTGAAACTTTAATACTCAGTCTTTTATTTAACAAAACAGTTTTTCTCTGATGTGCACCCTATACATTTTGATTTGTACATTTTGAGTTACTGTGTCTGCAGTGAACTTACATCATGCTCTAAATAAATCATTTTAGGCTTTCCTTAAGATCCACAGGGTTTCTGAGTGACTGAGAATACTGTTCCCTGCTTCGTTGCCATTCGTCTTGTAGACGATGTTTTATAATTAGCACGGCAAGGCAATATTAGTCATACAGCATAACGTGGCACATGGTATCAAGGCCAAATTTACCTTCATTACACTAATTAGCTCTGATGCCAATTCATTCTCCTTTGATTAAAGAGCCTTTGTGCTTTTCAATCTCTGCCCAGTGGCTTTGTTTTTTTTTGTTTTTTTATCAAAGCTTGTGAGCGCAGGTCAGAATGATGCTTTTATACTCCTTTTGCATTCAAGCAGTATTATTCCAGTCAAATGTTTCTAGTCAAAGGCTATTATGTGCAGGTGACTGACAAGAGAACATTATAATGTGTAATGAGTAAGAAAATGGGATCTGCTGAAGAAGATAAGAGTCAAATAGTTAAGTACCATGACATAGCTTTGCCATGGCTGAACTGTTTAACTCCTTTACACACACATACTCTGTACCCCATTCCCCTCAGTGATAGCACAGTCCAAACAGAGATTATACTCACTGAAACGGAAACCAGCTAAGCTGCACAAATGCTGGCATCAAACCTATGCTAGCTGCCACTTTGGCAGCACCTGACTGGCATGACAGCAGCTTGCAGTTAGCAGGTCTCTACTGCAAAGTCAGTCATGAAGCACTCTGATCATTCACATGTGTGCGGTGTAGATTACTGCTGGTTCCTTTATTTGGTCAAATAATTTGCACAAAATTATAAAGTCAAGAAGACCTATATCGGTAATGGCTCAGCGTATTTTAATAAGGAATTCCATCGATTTCTCAAACATACACAGCTGAGATGTAAACAAAGTCATTCAACATGGTTTGATGTGAAATGGTTAATTGTAGAGACACTTATTGATTTGGCTTTTCTTTATATTGGTGGTGATGGGGACCAGGGTTTGAACAAAAATAGACATTTTATTTGTCACCCAAAGTGAGCAATGCATCTTCTGTGTTTTCATTCAGAAAAAGTCTAATGGTGAAACAGAGTAAAAAAAAAAACTACACTCTTTGGGACTATTTCGCCTTAAAACACCCCTCTACTTACAACGTACCTCTACTATGAAAGACTTCATTAATACTTTATCAAAACTTTATTTCAAAACCACCACAAAATGCATCAGGCAGTGTTTTCATAACTTTTCATGTAATACTGTGATGTAACTTTTTGGTTCCTATCACTACTAGTTTAATTGTTCTGACTTTATGAGCATATCAAGACCTCTTACTTGTTTACATCTTAATGACTGCATTATGCAAAACTTGTCAGATGTGCGTAATTCCCCTAAATGAGCATTGGAACCACTTTAGGAGTATGCTGTAATTATTTTGCAACATCTCTGCGGTGGAGCTCCCACTGCAGCATGGAATAAAAATAAAATTGTGCATTGAACAGTGCAAAATGTGGATTAAACAGTGCTAGATGTATTTTTAAATCAGATCCAGAGTGTCTTTCAGACATTCACTCTTAAAAAATAAGGTGCATGAATGGGTTCTTTGGGATGATTGCACAATAGAACCACCACAAAGGTTCAATAAAGAACATTTCAGCTGCTGTTCTGTGAGATCTTTGAGTGTGAATAACCTCTGTGTTATTTATGCAAAGCTTCTAGACAAAAGAGCATTTTCCTCTAAAAGTGTTCAACCTTTTAAGTGTGTAACCTACACCACAGCATGTTTAAAGAAAGAAAGCTTTATGGGTAAGGAGGATGAGTACTGAAGATATCAAGCCCTATATGATGAATATTAGGATCTCTAATTAGAACCATGTGCTGAATGTTCTGTGCAACAAATCTTCCTGGTCACCTCAGAGCTCATAAGCCAATGACTGGTGCATTGACAGAGAAAATGAAATGTAAGTATAAGTATATAAGTAATACAAGCAATAAATTATGTGCAGTTCTACAGGGTATATAATGTGGTGTACACATAATCCTTGTTTATACCCCTTTTTGTGTCTAATGAGCTCATACAGCATCCTGCATAAGTGTTATTGAACTATTTTTGAATGTTTTCTAAAAATAAGATTTTTTAACTTCTGAAGATTACTGCCCAGCCTTGACTTCTGAAAAGTACTTAAAAGCTGCAGGATCCCACTGCCTTCTACCGGATTAATATGCAACAAAAGAGTCAAGTTTAGCCCAATGTTGAAAGATTCTTTTTTAAGTGCAGTGTAAAGTGATGTCAAGAGTGGGAGTCAGATTCCATCACGTTGCATTACAGCAGTGGTAACTTGCAATGCCTTACTCCTCTAGGGTTCCTTTTTTTTTAATCATCTTACATGTTTCTGATTCACTGAGGAGAGATTAATGTGCTCCCTAGAGAAATTAATTAAATCAGGACGTACTACAAACTTTCCTAGCTATGATCAATGAGTCAGTGAGGGTAAAAACACAGTTTCTTTTTTACCTAGAAATGTACATGACACTTACACTACAGTTTACCCTGCAACCAGTATTTTAGCACATGAAGTAACCTTAAATCCAGTCAATATGTGTAACATTTTTCATTTGGAAATTGTTGTAAGAATATTATGAAATTATCCAGCCTGTTGACATGATATTATTCCACTGCAGATCCTTTTACTGGACTGAAGAAATACTGCTTGAAATAAACAAAATTGTATGTCAGTTTTGAAACATTTTGAAAAAAAAACAAACAAAGCTGGAAATAATGTATAATTTTGTAACATTCTTATTGCTATTTTCTCTGCATCATTTGTTATCCTCTTTCAATCAGTTCATCAGTGGGCAGGACCCCCACAGGACCACCAGTGAGCATATTTTTCATCTGGGTGATGGATCATTCTCTCCATAGCAGTGACACCAACATGGAATTGGCATGTTTTTGCATGCGTGTGCTGCACAGAATGTATCGCACACAGCAGAAGACATGGATGGTGAAATGGACAAAGAATGTAAATACAAGGTAGCTGTACCTAATGATGTGCATCTGAGTATATTCAGTGCGTATACCAAATTTACACAAATTCACATACATGATATCTCTTGACTTTGTACTAAAAAGTATTTATACGTAAGCAAAAGCATTTATAAAACTGACAGTGAAAAACTATTTAGACCACCCAAATGAGTAACATTAGTTCCTTATTGCAAAGCTATTGTTACATCAATTACATATTTCAGACGTAATTAGCTTCTTTCAGAAATGTGGCTCTGTTTTGGCCCGTTCCTCTTGGCAGACCATCTTCAGTTCCTTCAGGTTATAAAGGTCCCAGTGATGGACTTAAAATCCTCCACAATTTCAAAATCCCCATAAATCTTTAGTGGAATTCAAGTCAGGAGTTTGGCTAGAATATGCAAGCATCTCTACCTTCTCTTTTAGAAACCAGTCTTGAGTTGTATGTCTTGTTGACACAACCATCTTCTCCCCTTTTTTGATCACTGAGATTAAATTCCCCCAACACATTGTCCCAACACTATAAGTCCCGACACATTGCTTCATTCATGTTTCCCTTGTTGATTCACCATTTCCAGTAAAGCAGTTCCCTATCATGATGCTCCCACATCCATACCTCACTGTAGGAGTGGTGTTCTTGGGAACATATGTGCAACCCTTCTTTCTCCAAATAGAACAAACTGATGTGTTATTAAACACACATGTGCTTTTGCAGAACCAGTAGAGTTTAACAGAGTTCTGCATGGGGTGTAGGAATGAAGAAAATCCTGCAACCCTTTTAATAGAGGCTGATGCCATCTCTCTTACCTTCCTTATCATTTGTCTGAGAGATATCTTAGGTGGCACAGCTGTCCAGAGAAGATTAGTTTTGTTTTAAATGACATGTTTCAAATGGTACGCTACTGAGGCATTTATACTGACAGGGCTTTTAAGGTCTTTTCAAGGGCTTTGTAGCTTTTTTCATGTGACTATTGTTTAATATTCTTGTCTCTGACAAGCTTAGAAAGCTCCTTCACCTTAACTGTGACTGCTGCTGGGTGCGTAAGTCTTCCCAGCCAATGGCGATGTCTTTTATACATGAGAACATTTTTGCAGCTTTAACATCACAAATTCTATAGCACAAATTCAAAAGTACTAAGTGTCTGAATCTTTCTTTCCTGCTGTTGTAGTTACTGTATATTGATTGTCACTGGAACAGTTAGTGCACCTGCTGTTTCTGAGGGCCTACATCATGCATGCCAGTAGTCATTAATCATGAACAATGAGAAGTTGTACACTTAATGACTTTGAAAGTGTCCTGAACTGACGTACTAAACTGAAAAATATTATTGCATTTATATCACAAACAATCTTGTTCATAAAATCGTACAGAGGAGATCTGTCATAACATAGCACCCATGTGTATTGACCTCTTTTTTCTGCTATTTACATGATTTTTCTGGAGGGCATTCTAGATTTATAAAGCAATCAAAAATTTTGACAACACAATTTATTTTGAATGTTGGTTTTATTCCAAAAAACAAGGCATCTTATGAAGAGCATGCAATCACTGCTGTGTCACAGCATGTGATTGCATGGAGATTAATTCTGTTCTCCTCACTGACACTTTCCGAAGCCCTGTATTTCAAAGAGGACTTTACAATGTCTGATCTAGCTAATCTTAAAGGATGGTTTGAGAACTTTCAGGGGTAAACCAATGAGCCCATTTCATAAGCATTCACAGCAGAACGACAGGGGTGGATATGAGCACATTGAGTGACATGGGATATGTCAAAGCAAGAAAACTCGCTCCCTTGATCATGATTTACAATTGGTTCAGCTTCATAGCATCCATGTAATGCATTTGTAAGTCATTTGCAGCTCACTGAGAACAACTGTAATCCAGTCTCACTCTATTACATTAAATTAATATAAATTAAAGTGATTTAATGATGCACTTAGTACTTTGCTAATAAGATGACATGGTTAGGAATGGGATAAATCGGGGTAATCAAAAGCATCTGGACAATTATACACTCATAGTGGCACCAAAAAGGTTTCCTTGAAGCAATGCAGGATTCCATAAAACCCTTTCAACTGATGTTCCTCCTCATAATGTAAAGACTTGACGTCAATCAAAAAAGCACTGGAGCGTAATTTCCCTGCTATTAGCTAATGAATGCACTCTTCAGAACACTGTTATTCCTGTACTTTGGCTCTGTACTCTAACAGAGTGGATTTAAATTCAAACAATAACTATGAGGTCAGAGTGCAGCTGTCTCACAGTCCTCCTCATGGAGATTATCATTACAGGGGGATATAAGTAACTGAATAATTGCCTGCGTCTTGCTGCATCATTTGTGTGCATACTATGCAATTAGTTAACAAACGATTGATTCTAGATATGGTATTTGTATCCGGGACCTGTTGCCATTGTTTCTAAAGAAGAGCATCATGAGGCTGATAAATAGATCATTGAGAGACAAAATGAAGACATAAGTGTCTCAGAGTAAACAGTGTGCTGTATAGCTGAAGGTCTCTGTAAGGGGCCAGCCTGGGGCTGGGCTGGCCACTCTGGCCAGCAGGGGGAGACGTAGCACTACCACTGCCGGGACAGGTAAAAGAAGAAGATGAAGGCCGCCACTCCATAGATATAGAATATATATGCTGAGTCCGAAATCACATACTACTTGAGTAGGTACTACATTTGAATTTGAATGTACTGCTCTACTGTTAAAACAGTACGTTCTATATAGTATGAAAGAGGGTAGTATGAATGGAATTCGGACGTACTACATCCGCTGTGTTCACAACAACAGCGCGAAAATTTATATTTTTTACCTTTACAGAGGGCATTTTCTCACAAGTGTAATTTAACCACAAT
>JBBPCZ010078615.1:0-11750 GCA_037974445.1 Brycinus macrolepidotus | reverse complement strand
ATATATAATGTATACTTATATGTGAAATGTATTCATGAATACTTTGTTATAAAAATATTTTGTGATCATTTATTCAGTGAAGGGCAATCTTAATGTTTCAGCAAACCAAGACATTTTAGACAACGTCATGCTTCCAACTTTGTGGAAGAACCTTTTCTATTCCAGCATGACTGTACCCCAGTACACAAAACAAGCTCCATAAAGACATGGTTGGATGAGTTTGGTGTGGAAGAACTTGACTGGCCTGCACAATGACCTCAACCCCATCCAACACCTTTGGGATGAACTGGAACGGAGATTGCGAGCAAGGCCTTCTGGTCCAGCATCAGTGCCTGATCTCATAAATGCTCCAAATGGGCACAAATTCCCACAGAAACTCCAAAATCTTACGGAAAGCCTTCCAAGAAGAGTGGAAGCTATTCTTCCACACCGAACTCATCCAGCGTTGTCTTTATGGACCTTACTTTGTGCACAGGGGTACAGTCATGCTGGAATAGAAAAGGTTCTTCTCCAAACTGTGTCCACAGAATTGGAAGCATGGAGGGCTGCGGTGCGCTGCGCATAACCCGACACGACCCTCTTAACTAGAGACCGCGCACTGCGCAGAGTTACGCAGCACAGTCTGCCTGAAGAAATGATGACGCCACAGAACGCTTCAGTTATTTGGCGCGAAATGTCTGTGACGTTTCCTCAGAGTGTGTAAACAGAGCTGCGAGGTTCTCTGTCACTGCCTGATTTACTGGAGCATTTTCTGTGTATAATAACATTTTCAGTGCTGTATTACGCTGTTGAGTGCTCTCCGGTTCGCCAACGTAACTTTCTGTTCTGGGAAATTGTGTTAAAGACAGTAAAAGCTCGATAGTGTGTGTGTGCTAACCGGCCTCAGGCTCTGTAGCTCAGAGGTTTCAGCTTTAGCAGCTTTAGCAGCATGGCTGATGCGTTTTCAGACGCTGGAGATTTTAGTGGAGAAGATGAGAGCCAGGAGGATGTCATGACTCCAGCTGAGCTGGTCACCAGGCTGGAGGAGGTGGGTGATTGGACCAGAGGAGCTCCAGAAGACACTATTCTTAGGAAGATGTTTGTTTGCCTTTTCCTGGTCTGCCCATTTTTATCAGCTCACATGTAGTACATGTCCAAAATTCAACACTCCTATGGTGTTTTCTGACCCTCACTCTTCTGAGAAGGCTTCACACTAGATGTTGTTGGAACATTGCTATGGGAAATTGATTGCAGTCAGCCCTAAGAGCATTAGTGAGATCAGGTAGGGATGCTGGATTAGTTCTGTATGACAGATTTCTGGGTTCACTAATTAAAAGGGCTGTCTGGATACTTTTGGACATGTAGTGTACTTTTTAATTCCCCCAAATGTGTTTTGTGTGAGTTTTTCCCTGTGCTAAGAGGCTGCTCTTCTATTTCAGGCTTGGCTCAATGAGAAATTCTCCCCAGAGCTTCTGGAGAACAAGTCGGAGTTGGTGGAGTGTGTGATGGAGCAACTTACGCACATGGTAGGGAGAGAGGGATGGGTTGATGGGAAGGGCTTTGCATCGCTGCATATTTAGTCTCTGTTGCACAGAGCTGTGTTTTCCAACGGCAGTCCTTGAGGCCAAACTGCAGTGCAGGATTTCACATGTTCCTTTTGTGGTGTTGGAATTGCTTAACAGGGAAATTCCACCTGTTCAAAATTTCTGATTCAAATATTGAGATGTAATCAAAGTCATTCAGAGTGCTTTGATGTAAATTGTAGAGTATTTTGCAGTCTTAGATTTCTTTACAGTGGTGGTGAATGGAACCAGGGTTTGAAATATGTACAACACAAATGTAGCCATCTACTGTCCAAAACCACCAATGAACTTGTACATGTCTCTTGAGTTTTATATCTTATGCTGATGATGGTAAAATAGTGGTAAATCTGGACCAAATAAATCATCTTTGGGCCTTATAACGTCCTACATTCATCTCTCTCTATGGACATTAAGCAAATTTAGGCCAAAACTTTCTCAAAACAATTGTAAATCAGCTTTTAGAGACATTAGACTTTAGACAAATTGTTCTCCTCACCACCACTGTGAACAATTCTAACTTTAGCATTTCACCACAAACCACTCTCAATGACTTTATTTGCATCTTAATGACAAAAATGTGCACCGTGTGAAAAGTCAGTGGAGCAGGATCCTTTGTGAGTTTGGCATTACTTTACCTGATCATCTGACGTGGCACAAAAGAAGATTAATCCAGCTGGGCTTTGTGTTATGTGAAGTGTGATACCATCAAAAAATGAAGAAACATTTATTCTCGAAGCAGAAAGCTCACTTGTAAGGGAAGTCACCCATCCTTGTTTTTGTTCTGCTTTTGTTGAACCCCAACACTTGCATACACATGTATTGGACAGTCCGTATTTGATCGAGTCCATGTAGGGTGTTGAATGCTTGCATAAATTAATTGTATAGAGACTATATGATACCGTAGTGATTGTCCCAAATAAACCTGTGGACATGCAAAATGCATGGGTGTTTTTTTCTCCACTGTACAGGTAAGCAGGGAATGCAAGTAGGCACTTGTGCATTAACAAGTGTTCTCTCAGTTTTGCACACAAGTCTGAAATAAAACTTGGGGTTATTCTGGTATTGCTGAATATGTACAGATATCCAAACTCATCTCATATTCTTTTTACTTAATTGGACATTTAAATAATTAGGGATCAGTTATGTCTAATTGCAATTTTTCAGACCATTGAGATCAGCATGGACGTTTTTTTCTGGCTTGAGGACTGAATATAGTATGTATATTTAAATATTTTGTACAATAAAAGAAATGGAAGTTCTTTTGATATATTTTTTAACAATGTTAATAAATAGGCTATGTTCTGCTGCCTTTATGTGTGTGTCCTTGTTTCATCTGTCACCGGCCTCGAGAAAGTGCCACAGTCACGTGTGTGAATGAGTGACTGAAGTTGAATGATGCAGGTTAAACAAAGGCAAGCGAGTAACCTCACATTAAGGGAACTGTGCTGTGACAGTAATGAACCTTGATCCATGTCTGAAACTATATCGGTTCCCTGAATATTAGGAAATTGGGCCTGGAAAGTCCTTTTGATGTTTAAGAAGGTGTGGGAACCCTGGCATGCCATGCCCATTTTGTTGTATTTGTGTTGTCATGTCCTACTCATATACAGGTAATTTACCAGCTCAGATTCTTAAAACTTAAGATCTTGCAAGCTATAAATAAATTTGCAGCCCTTTGCAATTTAAGTATATAAATGAAATCTTTAAGCCCTACAAATAAGGTATGCATGCTTTGTGGGAAAATAATCTCGCATTATCTCTCAATTGTGTAACTGTCATTTTGGAAATTGTGGAAATGTGCTTTGATGGCTGCCACTACATGGGGTGTCCCGAGTATAGAGAATTTGTGGGAACACTGGTTCTGCATCTGAATGTTGTCTGTAGGCTTTCAAAAGATAAGTGCCTGTAGCCTGTAGCGAATTATGGGGAACCTTTGGAAAGGTCAAGTGAAATGTCGTGACATGATTCAGTCACGACAAGCAGATGGTAACAGTGTAAAGAAGGCCAAAGATCCTTGTTTTGATCAAGATGAATGAAGAGAGTGACAACTTGATACTGAATGGAAATTGTTGGTTGCACTAAGAGCAGCAGGCCTCACAATATTTTCTCTTATGATTTTAGGAGGAAAATCTGCAGCGAGTCAGGAAAGGAGACCTGAAGGCCAGCGTCCACCGCATGGAGATTGACCGCATACGCTTTGTTCTGAGCAGCTACCTCCGCTCTCGACTGCAGAAGGTAGCTGAGAGCTAAAGGTTTATTTAGTCCTAAATTATGAACATGAATTAGTTTCAGTTGGAAAACCTATTCAGTTTATGAATGGATGATGCTAAAACCCAACCCACCACTAAGCTTTCAGATTGTTTAAGGAGATGATTTGGCCAAAAACTTGGACAGGCTTACAATTATAAATTCACCTCTATCCAAAATTTAGTCAATCAGACTTGCATGTTGAGATCTTGGATTGGTTTTGTAAACGTCAGTTTATGTTTGTTTTATTTAAAATGAAGATGAATACTTTTAAAGAAATAATTTGGTACTTCTTTAAAAAAAAAAAAAAAAAATTCCTCTTAACCCACATGTAGTCAAACGGCCAAGATGTGGTGCTACACTGGAGCTGTGATACATTGTACGCCTATTGCCATTGTGTGAAAGACAAAGCCTATGTATCTATGTATTTTCACACTGGCCTCAAACCACTATGCTGATGTAACTGCTTAGTTTTAAGTCACATAATCTCAAATAGGATTTCTTATGTGGTTCCTGACGCAGTATTATATTCAGTCGTCTGTAGAAATTGATACGTAGCTAAAGCATGTCTAAATATTGGCTGTTACATTTGTTCATTTCTATAGAAAACTGTGCATATACATCATATTCAAGTCTGTTTGAAGCAACTAAAACTCTGCATGGACTGCCGCAAGTGTGAGCTGATTAGGTCTGCAGTTTGCAGCCAGTGTCTTGACTGATCAGCTACATTTAAGCCTAAGAGTCATTGTTTTAATCAATAGTGCATCCTTGACCATTCTTTTGTGACAATATAAGGTACATAAGGTGTTTGCCCATTTAAGATATTGGACAAATGCTTATTCTGTGCTGGTGTCTCCCTCTTGTGTTGACTAATGTAAGTGGTGTTTGTAATTCCTCCCTGCAGATTGAGAAGTTTTTCCCCCACGTATTGGAGAAAGAGAAGTCTCGGGCAGACGGTGATCCATCCTTTCTTTCTCCTGAGGAGTTTGCTTTTGCTAAAGAGTAAGAGTCCTGTTTATCCGCACTGACCAAAAATAGTGGCTTGCAAAAAACAACCTTGTAAAAACGTACGAGTGATTTCAGTTATTATAATGTGGTCATGCGTTCTGCCCACAGGTATCTGGCTAATACAGAAGTTTACCTGAAGGCTGTAGCTCTGAGACACATGCCTCCAAATCTGCAGAGCATTGATATGCTGAAAGCAGGTTAGCGCAAACGAGATGTGCCATATCTTAGAAAAAAAGGATTTTCCTCACTTCTTTTGAAATAAGAGTTAGATGTAACATGTAAGAATAATATGCCCTTCACTTTCCAAGCGATACGCTTCATATTCAGAAACTAAGCCCCAAAAACAGACTGTTTTGGAATTGTTGTTTTGTTGATGTCACGAACAACCCAATTAGCCTTGATGTCACGAGGCTAATCGGGCTGTTAAAACATATTCGCATTGAAGTAATAAGGAGTGTTTCAGCCTGCTCTGCTTTTTGAATGTGCAACAACACATGGCAGCCAGTAAGAATGAAGCTCATTTACATATTTTGGTCTTAAGGGCATGGTAAAAAAAAAACAAAAAAAAAACAGGTTGCTAAATACTGAGGGATAAAGAGAGGTTGGAAAATGGTCATGTGAAAATGTATGATAATTATGAAAAATGTAGATAAAACCACACAATTATCATAGATGAACTTCATGGGGGAGGGGTACAATTTTAAAATATTAAGTACGATGATGTAAAGTGTAAGGTGTTGGTCCTTTAACAGGACCTTCTGAATACCTTCACATGCCAATCATAGCCTCCTTTCAACTATAGAAACAAGCCTTTTTAAGCAACCATTTCAATGGCATTTTCACCCAGCCAGAGCACTTGGAAGTCGTGCTCAGAAACACTTGGGTGGGTGGCACAATGATAAAGAGAAACTCTGATTTACTTTTTACCTGCATTATCTAATGATGTATCATCAAAAAATGTAAGGAATACATTCAAAAGAAGTACATACAATTCAAAATCCTCCATTTGGCTTTATGAGGGGAACTAACAACAACTTATTGCATACATGATCGTTGTTGACCCACTGTCATCTTTGCAGGTCTTTATGTATTTACTAGTCAGGTCATGTAAGACAGCTTGAGCTTGGAAAGGAATGAGTCCACTGTGGGAAATTTTAGATATAAAATACACATTTTATTCTTCAGATCTCCATTTTGGTCTCAGGACTATATTGGACAGAGATCTTTGATTATAACCTATAATTTTGTTTGTATGTGTGTAGTTCCGGAACCATGTCTGGACTCCTTTGTTTTTCTTCGGGTAAAGGAGAGGCAGGAGAACATTCTGGTGGAGCCTGAGACAGATGAGCAGAGGTAGAGTTCTGCACACAATTGAAAATAAGAGTGTTGGAATTTCTAGGCTTGCTTTTAAAATGTGCATTTTTTGATTGTCTGTTTTATCCCCAGTTGTAGTTAATCAGGCAAGACATGCTTAGTGTCTGAAGTTTGCTTTCGTACCTGTGAAGCTAATGTTGCTAACAAGCATTGGAGTTTTACACCCCACCAGTTAGCACTGAGCAAATTGCATGCCTAAATCATCACATGAGTCTGCAGTTTGAGTAGATTAACAGAACTGGTTTTATAGTTAAATGTTCTCAGAATACTGTCTGTTTGGAAATAAAGAAATAAAGAAATGGAATAAAGAAATATTATGACCATAATTAGATGTGAGCAATATGGCAAGATTTTATTGTTCTGGTGATTCTGCTTTTCTGAGCGTCAGTACTTAAACACAGATCAAGTGCATGTTTCATTACAGATGGATTTAATAACACACAGGTATGTGTTAAGATAAAAATGATTCTACCCAACATTTTTGACAGCAGTTTTCGAATGTGGCACTACTAGCACATTTTGTCTGAGTTAAAATATTGTGATGCTTATAGTATATTGTGAGGATGTCTTAGTAGCATGATATCTATTGCCATATTGCCCATCTCTAACCATAATCATGTTATTGCACAGCTTAATTACACTAGATGGCAAGAAGAGCATGGCTTAAGACATTGACATGCTGAAGGGGTTTTTTGATTGGTGGTGCTTGTTTGCAAACTTTGGTGCTCAGTCAGTGCAACTTTCTTAGGCATCATAATTAATAGAATGTCTATTCTCCACAGTGCACACTGAGACAGGTTTGCGTTGTTATATTAAAGTGTCATGATGCACCTCTAACAAAGTATACCTGCCTATTTTCTTTTCTGGCCCTGTATGACTTACTGTTATCTGTAAAAATGACCAAAAATATATTACATGGCTAAAATAGGCTTTCAGGTGTGAAATATGGGTAAATATAGCTATGCTATAATTGTATCAATATTTTTGTGGATATGTATTTTGTGTAATGATTTGGGCATGCGGTTTACATGCTACTTGTTAGTTACGTTAGCTCTGTAGCCTCAGTGGAACACTAAAGAAGCAAACTTCAGACACCAAACATGTCTTGGCTACAATATGGGATATTAAATGTCTCATTTTCTATATGTGTCTCCATTTGTGTGTCTTTATTCTCTCTCTCTCTCTCTCTCTCTCTCTCTCTCTCTCTCTCTCTCTCTCTCAGGGAGTATGTTGTAGACTTGGAGGTGGGCTCCCAGCACTTAATGCGATATCGCACTATAGCGCCTTTAGTGGCCAGTGGTGCTGTGCAGCTTATCTAACTGGGCAGGAGGACAGGAAACAAAATGGACAGGCTGAGCAACTGCTGCTGATGTTTCACCTTTCTTGGTGATGGATCTCCATCCCCTGTTATTTACTCTGTTGTATCCTGCAGAACTGGGCTGGATTGGGTTGGATACAGTTCCAGTTTCACCTCAGCAGGTACTCATCATTGTACCTGTTTAGTGTTCACAGCCAGGCCTGTCGCTGAAGGGTAGAATTCCTGCTCCAAATTAGTATTTATGTCTTGGTTTTTTTTGTGTGAGAAGTAGGCCATACCCTAAAACACATAAGAATAAAAGGACATTGGTTGTGTTCCACTCTGCAGTGGCATACTGAAAGAAATTACGTTCATATATATGTAATACCATCACAAATTGAGTACTCAGGGTTAATCTCGTACACTGTTGCACCTGTGTGAGATTTCCAGTGTCTGCTTTTATGTTTATTATGAATTTACCTTGCAAATTTGGTTTTGCTACAAATATAATGATCTGGGCAAGAAAAAAAAAAAGTTGGCTTTGAGTGTAAAGAGTTACTTAAAACAATAAATGTTCATCTCTGTCTTGAAGAGGATGCTAATTTTGCATGCCTGGGAATTAAATATTGATTTATTATGGTTTAAAATGTATTTTGTCCAATTTATTGACTATTGGCTGCAGGTCATTTGTGACTGTTTACACAAATTCTTAAGAATTGACATCATTGGGACATGAACTTTCCACTGAACTAAGTGAACTTCTCTTTCAGTAACACTCGACGGGACTATTCTGAAAATGACTGTGATGTAGGCATTTTGAACTTTGGGCCTGTATTCACAAACCACCTTTTTTCTGTGATAAATATGGGAGAAACTGATCTCATATCAGCCATCTTTTGAAGCTGAATGCCAAAATCAGATACAATTAAATTTTCATGCAAAACCAGTTGAGAATTGCTGAGCATTAATTTCATTATGGCAAATAAGGAAATTTTAACCCAATGCAATTCTGGCAGCCTGTCTTTCTATATTCAGCCTGGAAAAATGAATGTGCTGCTGTTCCTGATGAAGAAAAAGGCTTGGAGCTTAAGTTGCAGTAAATAATTTTATTTAAATTGAAATTCTGGTTTGAAAAAAAACATTTTGATTATTTTATTTTTTTTTCCAAACCAGCCTAGTGACAATGGTTATTAATGATAAGTTTAAAATAATTTTAGGTATGTACATTTTGTTACATTTGTGTAAAGAAAATACTTAGAAAAGTGGCCAAATTTGATCATGGCAGCTGACTGCGATATAATAAACAGCAGTTTCCCATCCTTCATGTTTTTGTGTTTACTTCATGTCCAGTTCGAAGTGAGTGAGTTCCTATTCAAGAGAAACTGATTTATTCTTAAAAGCAGCATAACCCTGATTGCCTGCCCTAAAATCCTGGCTTTTAAAGCAACAATGAATTTCACCAACTGAACCAGCAAGATACAGCTTATCATTAGATCTATCGAAACTTCACATACTTTTGGCTGTTGGCTAAAACCAGATAACCTGATAGTCTGTATTACAGTATCTTGACCCATGACGATGATGCTGGTGTTTTCTTGACCAGCTGGTGAATCATTGTTTACCCTGAAGTTGATTTTATGATTTTTTTTTTTTTCCTTTTTAATTAAACTAAATTTACATTTGACAGTAAATCAGTATTTTGTACAGTTTGAAAACCAAAGGGGCAAACCTGTACAGTCATTTGGCTTTAATGGAAATTAACCCTGAGTATCACACTTTGGTCAACCAGTGAAACCACAGAAACGTTTCATGCTGGATTTCCAACTATTCCCAATTAGCAGGGTCTAAGGTAGCCAGTCGGAACAGAGGTTATTTACGTATAGCAGCCTTAAAGGTACAGTAACATAAACAGCCAATTAAGTTGGAAGGGATAAAGAATGGTTGGAAAATACGGACAATGACACTTTTTTACAGAAACCTACATAAGCATCATAAATGGAACTCAAAAGAAGATAGAATAGGAGATCTTTAAAGAAAGCTGGACAATATATTTGAGCCTCCTACCCTGACAACTCTTCACTCTTTAATACTTTTATGTCATTTCTGCTGCAGAGACTTTTCTACACCTGATCATTTACAATACAGTTAAACAGTATTAAACACTTCCCAGTGCATTCGTTATTCGTTATTCATTGCTGTGCCGATTGTGGGAGGATATATATTGCCTGTGCCACTGTGTGTGTACCAGTCTGTGACGGGCTGATGTCAACATTTTATGGAATGTAAAAAACCACCAGCATGTCTGAAAGACTGGATGGCCATGAATCAGGCAAGTATTGCAAAATAGAGGGCATTTTTCTTACACTGACACTCTAATTACACATCTACTATGACTTTACTGAGGCAAACAAACCACCATGAAGATGGGCAGTGCTGAGGAAATATTTAAGGTGGTTTTAGGGAATCTATTGATGTATGTGGGGTTGTAACTATAACAAACATTTTACCTCATATTTTATTTTTATTAAGGGTCCAAGCATCCTAAATGATCCCTGTTGCTTCTGTTTATTCTTTCTTTTGAATATGTATTATTTTTGTTACTGTTCTGTTAGTGTTAGCTGGGTTGTTTATTGCTATAAGTGATACAAAACTGCAGAGGACCCCCTGAGGCCCTTGGAGTCTTGAATATGGTATTGTTTGCAATGTATGTCAAAAAACAAGTCTTCGTCCCTTTAATGAACAATACATATTTGTAAATGTATTCAGTTACACGCTTTCTCTTTTTTGTGCAAAATAACATTTCATATTGGGGGAGGGCTTGGCTGGATGAAGCTTAGGGCCTTTGAATGTTTAGAAACAGACGTGTGAACTAAAAATAAAAGGCTTTCTGGATAAAGGTCAGGAGCTTCAGCTGTGAGTATATCACAGTTTTTGGTGCCCACGTCACTGTGGGTTCCTTTTCGGTTAACAGAACTCTACCAAACAGTACAGGAAGTGTGTAAGTGTGTGGTGAACACCATTAAAGAGAACGATGCACTCGCCTTTTCTCAAAGTAGGCCAGGTGGCAGGTCTTGACTAATGTAGCTTAAGTGTCGGTTGTCAGGCCGACTTGACTTAGGTTTTATGTTATGATATGAGGGGAAACACTCGTTTTCTGAAAATCTGCTGAAAAACGCCACAGCTGAGGGTGTAACAAAACACAGCAATGAACTGATCGGAAGATTTAGATCCAGCTACATTCAGTAAAAGATGCACTCAATAGTAAAAATCCCCTACTGTTTAAACAGAGCCGCTCAAATGTATTTATTCATTAGTAATTCTCATTGTTGAACTGTGGTAAATAAAAAGCGTGTAAATGAATAGGATTGTGAGGATTTAGGCTCTTAGCTCCAGCAACAGTGTGTGTGTGTTTTTTAAGGAAGGGGTGAATAGGGCCCCCACAACGCAGCAATGATTATCAACATTCATTGAGAAGACATACAGCACACAATCCATGTTAACCAGAGAGGAAGGAGCGTCATGCTTTCACTGAAGAGGTGTGAATCATACCACGAAATAATGTCTTATCATCACAGTTTTATTAGCACTAATAAGAATGTGTGTATTCGATAATGCGTCCCGATGAGAACAGTGTTAAATTTGGTTTGAACTCAGTTCCTCTGCTTCATCAGGTTCTGTCTGGCCTGACTGCTACGTGCCTGACTGCATGCCCCAGTTCCTGCTGATATCTGCCAACCCCATCTCGGTCTGAACAGTCATACCTGTGGAATGGAAAGTCAGAAAGCACTTTTTAAAACGCACAAACATGCGTGTTGATATTACTACATTTGTGAGTACGTTCCATTGACTCCACATTCCAATACTACACCTCCTCCAAAACCTGACCCTGTCATTAACCTCAGCAACCTTAAGGCAAACTTTCTGCTCTTTTAGTTTCTCTTTAAAAAAAGATGATTTTGTGGTAAAAAAGACAGCATGTTTCCTTGCGAGGACCAGCAAAATGTCACCACTTCTACAGATTTTCCAGTATTCCAGTCATCATGAGGACATTCGGTCCTCACAAAGAGATAAATACACACAAACACACTTTAAAAGCTTCCTGTCCACTTATTTGACGGATAATTTCAGGGATTCGGTTGATACTGTGTGTGTAGATATAAATTAAAATATGTCAAATAAAAAAAGTTTCCTTTCTAACATGAAAAGAATCTGTAACAGTGCATGTCAGTGCGAGTCAAATTTTACGCTCTCAATTACATATA
>JBBPCZ010078604.1:0-11750 GCA_037974445.1 Brycinus macrolepidotus | reverse complement strand
TATATATATTTGTTTTTTTTTGTCCCCCAAAGTCCACCCCAAATTGGTTTCAGTTTCTCAAAAGTTCCTTCCATATATTTGTTTTTTTTTGTCCCCCAAAGTCCACCCCAAATTGGTTTCAGTTTCTCAAAAGTTCCTTCCACTTTTAAGATACATCACAAATAGGTAAAACATTTCATTTTGATAATTTTGCAAAATTTTCCACTATATATACTTTTCACTTTTTTTAAACGTTGAATATTTTTATTTGTTTATCCTTTTATATTAGGAGGAGTTGCACATTGAGTTTTGTTCTACTGTGTACAATGACAATAAAGGAATTCAGTTCAATTCAATTCAATTCAATTCAGTTCAAGTGCCCCTTTAATGAAAAAGCTCGGAGGAGCTTTCTGCTGACTAAGCTAACCCATTAGCTAACCTTAAATGTCAGCTTCACTTACATGAGCTAAATTAGCTAATAGGCACTCACAGCTGAACATATGTGCTACAACTTTAGGTTTGATAAAGAGCTAGTCGTTCTTGTTATTCCAAAATGCCAAAATAAAAAGGCTAAATAGTGTCTATTTAGCTATTTAGCTGATTAGCTAGTGAGCTAATTGCATCCCCAGGTTTGAAGATGATTGCAAAAGATGAGATTAAAAAATTAAGAAGTTTATAAAGTAGTTAAGTTGAACAGTAGAAATCCCCACTAAAAATAAAGTTACAGTTACAGAGTTAGACTTGGTTGTAATTTCTTACTTCTGACATATAGGCACTTGAGTATATGTTGTAAGTATTAATAAATGCTTTTACAAAGATGTTTTACTTGTAGCTGAATGGAAAGTGGACCTCTGGTTCAGGTCTCTGCACAAGTTTACTGGCTGAATTGTATTTTTAAAGCCCATGTAGCCCAAGTTAGTGAAGGATTTGGTTCCCCAGGAACTGAAGTCATATCCTCTGACTTCTGAAGCCGTTCTGTTTACATCTGCGTTGTGTGGAAGCTGCTATGTAACACATGTATTATTGAAGATCATTGTGTTCACATGCCTCAGGGCCTAAGAGCTAAGTTTCTGTTTCTTAGCACAACATGACCATACATTCATGTACCTTCCCTTGCTGACACAGTAAAAAAAGAAAAACGACAAAAAACAGTTTGAGTCAGTGCTAGTGTTAGGCCAACGTTTCATCAGCTGTTTGAGAAATAAAGAACATTGTTCTTAAGTCATAGATTGGAAAAGAAGTTCAGACATCAGCATGCTACATGTTAAAAATCCCATTTATCAGTCCATCCATCCAACTATCCATCCATCCATCCATTCATTCATCCATCCATCCATCTATCCATCCACCCATCCACCCATCCATCCATCCATTTGTCTTTCCATTAAGATGCTAAATGCTAACATATTAGCATGCTAAATGCTCATTCATCATTCATCTGTTCATCCATTCATCCACCATCCATTCATCCATTAAGATGTTAAATGATAAGAATTAATGCTAAACTGTTGACATCTTGTAAAAGGTGCAAACCTGTGCCTTCTGATAGTTCGGAATTGCCGTTGATTGCATACTGTCAAATCATGAATAGGCCCTTCCACCCTTCAGTTCTTTATTAACCTTTGTTTCAAACAGAAATGGGGTATCAGTTTATCAACCCTTTAGGATGCTACATACTAACATGCTTGTATGTTCAATGTTTAATATCCCACCCATCCAAACCCCTCTGATAGTTAAGAGTGGGGTGATGTTGGGCAGGTTTAGCCTTGTTCACTTTGCATAGAATCTTACAAGAACAATTCTTACCTTCGTTTGTTGAAATTCTTATAAATTCTTCCCTACCTTATTTATAACCAATTGAGCCAGAGGGCTGTCATTTATCTAAAGTACTAAAATGGAAAAATAACAAAGTTTCTCCTCTTCATCTGGCCTTATGATCGATTATATGTTTTCATACACACACATCCATACACACAGAGACACAGACCTCTTTTAAGAGCATATCTCTTTTCCTGGCTGTTTTTTCTCACCTAATCCTGCCGTGCAGCGGCCCATCAAAGGCTGATTAACTAAACTGCAATGTTGATCAGGGACCTCGTATCTCATCAGCAGAAGATGTTGCATTATAGAAAGCTTTGGTCTGAAGGGACTCCCGTAGACACGTCCAGAATCACGCTGTTAATTTCGTGCCCCCACATCCCCCCACCCTGTGAAACTTTTAAACACAGCCGGGAGGGCGCTAGGCCTTTTTCTGATCTTTAAAAAAAAGGGGCCATGTTAGAATAGCTAGTCTCCATTAAGGCCTTTTACAAATCCACTGAACCCTAATTTGCTCTTTCCCCGCCTCAAGGCTGCTATCTGTGGTTCCTCCCCGCACACACACACACACACACACACACACACATTACTGCCATAATTGACAGCAGGATAATGAGTGAGTCTTCCCACTGGGAGAAAAAAGGAAGCGTTACAAACAGCTATGCTTGATGTCACCGAGACCCTTGTGCTCTAGGCCAATGAATGAAGCGAGTGATCTTCACAACCTGGCTCAGATTTAAATGGAAATATAAACATGATGTATTTCGTATCCTCAATCAACCTTGTGATGTATCCCAATTGAATGTGTTCTTCCATAGCGTTGGTTGCTGGTTTGGACAATCTTCAAAGAAAATCCCAGTTAACCTAAAATTGTAGTGTTCACGTCTTGCCCAAAATACCAATACCTTTTGCTCCTACTTTATATTAAGTGTCTTAATAACATGTTAACAATTCATTTCAAAATAATGTTATTAATGCAGATCACAGCTGCATTATGTAAATACATGTTGACTTCTTTACTCTTGTAACTACATGATCCCAGAAAGAAGATCAGCAGGTGTCCACAAACTTCTGGACATGCAACGAGGAGTGTAAGGACTCTTGACTGGCGCCGGTATGTCAGAGACAGGCTTGAGCGCCAGGCACGTTCCTGAGCAATA
The DNA here is from genome assembly GCA_037974445.1 of Brycinus macrolepidotus. NCBI lineage: Eukaryota > Metazoa > Chordata > Actinopteri > Characiformes > Alestidae > Brycinus > Brycinus macrolepidotus. Next base: position 8,793 of record JBBPCZ010078604.1, on the reverse strand, counting down.
ACACCTCCATGCCAGGCCGTAGCATCACAGAAGCACAAACACGGAGCAACAAATGCTCCCAGATGGTCCGTGGTCCCTTCCAGACACGTGTCCAAGCATCTGCTGGCTTCTTTGCAGCGACGCCGATTGCACGGAATGTGTAACGATCGCACTTTCCAGCTAACGTTCCCTCCTCATGCGCTTCTGTGAAGCTCTCCCTCGTTTTCACCCGCTGCCAGAGTAGCCTCCACTTTCCGTTTGACTCCTGAAATCGATGCAGTGTCTTCGGCCGAATCCCAAACATGCTTTCATTCAGTTTCATCATGGTCTGGATTTAGCCATCCAGTGGAAAGCTGCAAAAACAAAAAAGCGTAAACAAGACCTGTAAGGCTCAGCCATGTGCGAGACATGAATATTTTCTCCACTGCCGGACCTCATCTGTGCAAAAAATAAGGATGACCTTGTCTTAAAAGGAAATAAAATAAAACACCCTGACTTAGGGTATATATAGTGTTTACAGTCTTATCTCTAGAGTGTTGATCTCCATATGCTTGAGACCATTCTCCTCTGTCTTGGGTAATACAGGTGAGACCAGTGTCAACTGGGCAAATTCTTTTCAGATCAATACAAACACAAGAATATAGGGATGTCCCTGCCTTTAAAGGACATTAAATAAAACACCCTGACTTAGGGTATATATAGTGTTTACGGTCAGATCTCTAGTGTCTTGACCTCCATGAGCTTGAAGATGTTCTCCTCTGTCTTGGGTAATACAGGTGAGACTAGTGTCAACTGGGCAAATTCTTTACTATTTCAGATCAATACAAACACAAGAATATAGAGATTACCTTGCCCTAAAAGGAAATGAAATAAAAGTTCCTCACTTAGGGTAAATATAGTGTTTACAGTCTGATCTCTAGAGTGTTGGTAGATGTTGTGGTCTTCATAAGTTTGAGGCCGTTCTCCTCTGTCTTGGGTAATACAGGTGAGACCAATGTAAATTGGGGAAATTCTTTCCTATTCCAGGTGAGGATAAAGGATGAAGTCTATTCAGACCAATACAAGCACAAGAATCTAGCGTTGAATAACAAGTATTGTGTAGAAAATTGAATGTGGAATATGGAATATAGTGCAGAATATAGTGTTGACTGCTTTATTTTGAATTATTATATTGTAAAGTGTTATATAAAGTGACATAAGCTAGTTAGGAAGGCAACTTTAACACTATTAGAATGTTGATTTCCACAGAACAAGTGATTTTAAACTGAACTGAGAAAAAAATAAAGCTTGTTTCTACCTACATGTAATTCTGTGTAAATGTAGACATTTGTGTCAGTGTGTAAGTGGAGAATAGTGCAGTTTAAGGCTTCATGCTGTCCAATAAAGTAATTAGCAAGCAAGCTAGGTAGGTAAGCAGCCAAATTAGACGCTATATAAAATGACCAGACAATTAAATCCTTACTCAGTTATTATGATGGTATTGACTCAGTTATTATGATGGTATGGAGTGGAACTAGAACCATGTGTTCCATTCAATGCCATTTGGATCATCTCTGTGGAAAACATGTAGATTTAACCCTTACACTCTTAGTAATAAGGATTCTCTACAAAAAAGAGCCACAAAACAGGTTCTAGATTCCTTTTATTGTTATGAATATGAAGCTAATGTTAGCCAAAGTCATTAACCCATTCTTGCATTTTAGAGAAAATGTCAAATTCCTCCTGTTTGTTTTTTGTTGTGTTTGAAACCTTATAATTTCACAGAAACATAAACTTAACAGGATGACTGGACCGCAAAGTGCAGATGCTTTAATCAAACAAAGGTGTTTTAAGGTCCATAGTGTGTGTGTTCTTTTTTTGCCGAGAGTTAATGATGGTTTGGTGCTGAAAGAAAGGTTTAAATGCATTTCGAATTAATAATTTAGCAAATGTCCACTGTTTTACAGCTCCTGCAGTCCAGAAGATTTAGGAATGAGTTTATTAGAGGTGGTTGAAAGTGTTGAGACCATGTTTCGGCTGATTGGGGCTAAAGGAAAGTTAATCCACTCTTTACTTTAGACCATCTTGGCAATCCACCTAGACAAGCCCCAGTCTCTTTAAAAGGAAGTTATTAAAGAAAAAAAAAAACATAGCTAAATAACTAAAAGCCACAACACCAACTGTTACATATCACAAAAGGTACCACTTGACTGAACCATTTTTGGTGATTTTTTAAGGTTCTTTGAAGAACCATATGGTGTTTTTCATCCACTGGGACAATTGTCATAGTGTCATTTTGCTGCACCATTTAAACATAACTTACCTTTAGAACTCAGAGTGTATTAGTAAAATCTGATTTCAACAAATATAATCGGTGCAAACAGTCTAAAACCGGTGTTTGTTCTCCTACACACTTGCTGTTTGCAAGTTGCTCGGCTTGGTTCAAAGATCTTGTGTTTTTTTTATGTTTGTTTCTAAGAACTAAAATAAAAGAAATGTAGGCATTTTTGTTCTTTATAGGCATTTGTGAGAGACACCAGTTTTAAAACCCCAGTAGTGGTTATTATTAATGTTACATCTTTTCAAAATTACAATGAGTTTTGTTCTACGTGACATAGGAACACCAAACAAAGCTCAGCGTGACATCTGACGCCTCGAGCATCAACGCAAACTGGGAGAACTTCCATATAAGTAGTTGTTTGGCCGTATGACCATTTACCATTTGCTGCGCTTGCTTGCAGCAAATGGTAAATGGTCTAAGTCGGAAATAGTCCATCTAAATTCAAAGCATGCTTTTGTTATTGCTAGCAAAGTGGCCAAGAGTTAAAAAATGTCAAGTTATTCCCTAAACCAGTGACCAAACGAAAAGAATCCCATCAGCAGTCGGAACAGAAACAGTGCCATCGCCACACAACCCGACACAACGAGGATCCGATAAAGGGTCGAAGTTCTGAAGGCTCTGGGGAGAGGGAAATTAGCCCCATGTTAGCGACCCAATCGCCGGGTCATTTCCCCCGGCGGAGCGGCGCTCCTGTTGTGATTGCTCAGAGCCGGATGTCGGAGCCCATTAGAAACGCGTGTCACTCTAATCTGCCGAGGTGACTCACTTTTCCTTGACGGGTGTCAGAAAGTCTTAATTGGTCTCCTGTTGACTCTATAATAGGGTTTTACTTCTATCGTCCTTCAGTTCTTTTTCTAAAAAGGGACACTGCATGCATTTGCAGACCTATAGAAAAGATACTAATGGTTATAGAGAGGAATTATTGTTTATAGTAAAAGCACTGGCCACCATAATGATGCAAAAACAGCCATCAATAATAATAAAATACATACACTACCAGTCTAAGGTTTTTACACACCACAGGTTTTTACCTCTTATCCATTTATTTGTATTTTTATTCTTGTTAAGCATCGGAAAGTTGTAGAATGAACAACTGTAAATGAAAATATTCCAGCAAGATGAAAGAACGGTGCATGTCTGACATCCTATTAACTGGTTGTGTGGTGATGCAGAGTCGAATTCTAGACTGTCGTTTAACTTTCAATGCACTCGTTAACTGTTTCAGCACTTTATAGTTCATTAAATAACAGTTGTCTTGTGATCCACATTATAATTATAATTTTATTATATGCCTTTTTTGTAGGTCAGTAGTGATAAATAAAAAAATATCACATTTTCTGGATAATAAAGACTCAAGTGGTGAACATCCTGTACATTTATTTGTTAGCAAAGAATATTGAGTGTATTTTTTTAGTAACTATTAAGTGAGTAACATGCAAAGGTAGAAAATCTACTTGCCTATTTTTTTGCCAGTCAATATCACTACTTTGGCAAAATTATTTATTTCCACTGGCAATCATTTATGATGTTTGCTTGGTTTTATATATCTAAAATTGATCATAATTCACACTTTTACATGACTTCTGTTTGTGCCCTGTAATTAAGACAGGCAGTGTGCTATCAAAGATAAGATGCTAAAATCACTGTAATGTGCGGCCTCTTAAAATAGTGACAACAAATATGATTAAATATATAATTCATCTATAAATAATTTAAGGTATTGTTAATAATATTTTAATATAAACATAGTTCGTTTAGAGGATGTTATTGTTTCCAAGTAATCATGGACAGCTGAGGGAGGATAAAATGCCGCCTGTTATTATATTATTTTTATAATCATTTTATGAGCTTTCAAAACAATTTATCATACAGTAATAAATGCATTATAGTATAGCAGTCTTAAATCCTGAAACCCTTCATTGACATGCAAACATTTCCAATTTCCATTAGCATCTATGAGTCTTATATTAGCACCTAGCAAATGGTGTTGTATGTCCCTTGTCACAAACTGGGGCTGAATCTCAGATGGTTCCGTACACCCTACATAGTGCGCTAGACAGAAGTTAAACTACTGGCTTCTCTGCACAAACAGAATATAATACACGCCTTTGCGTGGTTTGAGGGTGGTGTCATGTGGAAAAGTACGTGTATCTTTGGCCATAATGGCCTTTTAGGTTTGTTTTTGTGTTTTGATCCCTGTTTTTCATTTGTGTACTAACACTCCTCCTCTGGTTGACAATTTTTTTGTCCCAAACCCTAAGTTTGACAAAAGTTTCGTCCAAAATTCCATGCTCAACAAAATTTGGGTCTCAAATTGCTCGTTTGCCAAAATTTTGGTCCCAAACCCCTCTTTGGACAAAATCTTTTGCTTTCCCCCACCCCCCTGCGTAACAACTTTTCTTCAGTTTCCATGCATTTTTGTTCATTTTCACTTTCTTAAATTGTACTTTTACAGTGAACCAAATAGTCTGTATTGTCATTCAAAGGGTCTGAGATGAATAAAGGAACCGATTAGCCCGTGAACTAGCCGATCAGACTGGGTCTAGCTAAGTAAACAAGTCATCAGCGCCTCAGTTTAAACAGAACCAGGTTCTGTCAGTTCACTCGGTGTGAGCACCAGGACTGTCAGAGAGGCGTTTAGTGAGTTGGAACATTAATATAAGTATACAAATCTAAAATATAAATGCCTACAAGTGTAGGTCATCCCATGTGTGCAGATTTTTTTATTTGCTCTAGTGTTAAAAAGTGTCAAATTCTACTTATGATGAAAAATGCATATTCGGCCCCCCTCTCGGTTTTGCGTTTCATGAATATGTAACGAAGTCGCGAGTAGACGGCTGCTCGAACCAACGCACCCAGAGGAGCCTCCTCTATTAGCGAGAGCAGATGGCTAGTCTCTCAGCCACCAGCCTCAGAGATGAGCTGAGCCCGTCTGCATTGATGTGTCATGCCTTAAAAGAAGGGCATGCCATGTGACTCGCAAGTCTGACGCCGTTCGGGCAAACAACTGGCGCAGATGGGAATAAAAAGGTGGTGGAATGAACGGCGGAGCAGCTCTAATGCTGCTGAACGAGGGGCCGCATGAACCATGCAACTAGAACAGGAGTTTCTGAAGATTTTCCTTTGTGGCAAAAAGCAAAGTTTGGAGAAGCAGAAAGCGTACCGTTATAAGCTTCTCTCTTAAAAGGATAAAGCCTGCCGGAGTAGGGATTGTCTAGGAGAAAGCAATTATCAAGCTCACTTGAAGTACATTCTCTCAAATGCTTTATTTTTTCTCCCGCCATTTTTTTGTTCCCTTAGACAAGGCTTGCATTGCTTCTTTCACCAAAGCCCATTTGAAACCTGTTTTTTTTCCCTTTTCCTCTTTGCCGACGCTCTCTGCTGTCTCCTGTATTTTCAGTCGATCAGTCATTATGAAAATAGGAGGCGTAGCGGCCATTGTAGCGCCGAAAGCAGTCGGAGATGGATCGCACGCAGCCGTGGCGAGTTGGAGGTTATGTAAACTTCCCACGCAGTATCTCTCAAACAGGCCCTGCAAACATATTTTCATAATTGCGGCTCTCTGGAAAAGTAGCCTATTAAAAAACGCCGTCGAGCCGACTGACAGGCCCACCGCCGTTCTGCGAGGCGCCACGTTCGGAGCCTGTTTCTCTGGAGTGGCATGTAATTGTTATTTATGGGACGATGTTTATTAACATAAGAATGAGGTTTAGTAAGGAAAACAGGGCACGGCGGATGGTTTATTGGAAACACAGGTTATGATGTGAGGTGTTTCATTTGCTTTTATTAGCGAGGGCAGTTTTATTGAATAAATTTATTTTAAGAAGAAATGACCATCCACAATCGACAGCACTGTGTTTGATTTGCAGTACACAGTAGGTTATCATGAGTTATTACTGCTTTACTATTCAAATGTAATATAATTCTAAAGTTAATTACATAGTTAATTATACATTGAAATATCAATAAGAGTGTTTGGGCTGCAGTCTGGGCCATAAATATTGAAAAAGTGTCAAAAATCCGTAATGTTCCCCATGGGATTTTATTGGTGCTAGGCTATTGCAAATTAACGTTCTTAGCGGTTCTAGAATAAACGCTGACATTTCAAGCTTGTAATAGACATATGAATGTGTGCTGCATTCCATAGTCCATAGAGCTTCTGCTGTTCACCATCTAACACACCCCCACTGGTTAGACCATCTAACACACCCCCACTGGTTAAACCATCTAACACACACCCACTGGTTAGACCATCTAACACACATCCACTGGTTAGACCATCTAACACACACCCACTTGTTAGACCATCTGGCACACACCTACTGGTTGGGTTGCTAATCGTATTCACAGTCATCGATGTATCTAGAACTTCCAGAAAGCCTGGACTGACATTCTCCCTCTCAAAACTTGTCCCACCCACTGTAAATTGGTTTTATGATTGGTCCTCTTCCTAATTATGTTGGTGGTTAATCTGACATGGTAGGACTTCAGCCAAGTTCCTGAAGGCCTGACCAATGGGAGAGCTCACCTAGCTCCATCTACCTAAATACTATCACATCACATTCAACAATTAAACAAAAAGTATGCAGCAGAAAAAGTCCATATTTGCATTTTGCTTTTGGAGGAAGTATGCTTAGTATCATTTAAAATATCAGCAAAACATCTCATTAGACCACAAGTGGGCATGTTTTTGCATAATATGTTGTCATTTCTATTTTACAGTTTGACCCCACATCCTCTCTCTGATATGACAAATGTTAGTAATAATAATAATAATAATAATAATAATAATAATTAAAAACATTCAACAATTAGACAGAAAGTATGCAGCAGAAAAACACCTTTTTTGCGTTTTGCCTTTGGAGAATGTGTTATTTAAGATATAAAAAACATCTCATTAGACAAATAAGTGAACATACTTTTGCATAATGTGTCATCGTTTTTATGTTACAGTTTGCCATTAGCATGCAGACGAGTCCCGGGTCTAAACTGGTTTTTATCTAATTTTATCTAATTTATTTAATCTGATCAGAAGGGAGCCGGAGAAATGTGAGATGTGCCCAGAATGATGAGCTGAAAATGCTGTCGAACGTAATTAGAATGCCTTGCACTTGAAACAACATTAATCTATGAGTAGTTAAAGTGTGATTTTGCTACAGGATTCTATCTTTGATTTGTGGAAATGAAGAACACATTTCATTCAGGTATTATCATCATTATTATTGTTATCATGAGGTGCAATATCTTATTATTATGCGTAATTGTTTATTATGTGCAACAGTCTTATGTGCAGTGCCTACTTGTATCACTCTTATGTGCAATAACAGACTCAGTATAGAGAACAACTCCAAACCGCTATTTGTGTTTACTAGTAAACATCAGCAGAAACTGTATTTATTTATCTTTATTTATTATTATAGTATTTTTATCGACCACAGCATTTTGTGTAAATAGTACAGTGTATTTAGTGCCAAGCATTTACTGAGTTTTTTTTTTTTATTTAGACTAGTTTGACTTATACTATATTTTATGTTGTTCATGTTGTTGTGTCTGTGTGTGTCTTTGTGCAGTTGCAGTTGCAATTTCTTCTGGGATCAATAAAGTTTTCTGATTCTGATTCAGAGCATTTTGCATTTGCACGTTCTCCCGAAGTCAAGGTTTATTCTGGAAATGGTTTGAGACACCGAGGTGAAGGGTGTGGGGGGAGTTTGGGGTTTTCAGGTCAAAAGTGAACAGCTATGAAACATCAGAATGAGGACCCCATACCTTTCCATTCTTCACTAACTAGCATAGAAACCTCCTCCAGCCAGAATGGGGCAGTGGAGCACAGGGAGGCATGCAACCTCGGCGGGGGGGATCCAGGGGGCGTGTGAGTAATGAGGAGCCGGCGAGCTCCGTTTGAGTCTGGCTACAGATGAATCACTCTGCGCTGCTGTCTCCTCCCCGTCACTCCTGGAGGCCTGCTGCCTGCCCACCCATCTCTTCGTCCTCTCTGAACCGCCTGCTGCTGCCCACTGGCATTGATTCTGCCAGAGAACGGCTCGATCACACCTGACGAGCTGCTGTATGCAGACGCTGTGGACCACCCGGGCTCTGGGAGGCCACACAGTGATCTGATGGGTGGAGAACATCTAGAATCAGGGTTTTTTTTTTTTTTTAGGTAAAACGGCAAAGCAAACATGACTAAATTGCTTGGTTTGATATGCTCATAACATAAGAGAGAGAGAGAGAGAGAGAGAGAGAGAGAGAGAGAGAGAGAGAGAGAGAGACAGGGAGAATCTATTTGGAATGGACTGTTTTTGTGATGTCACAAGAAGCAAAAGAAGAGACTTGCAGTCTCACCACCCACCTGTCACAAGAAGCAATGTGTGCATATCTTGAGCCACTCCTCATTTCTTCATATTTTGCTTCCAAAGCTCCAGACTTTCTTGTGTTTTTAATGTAGTCTTGAGGAACAGTTCTCCAGGCTTCCTGAAGGACTTTCAAAGACTCTC
>JBBPCZ010078573.1:0-11751 GCA_037974445.1 Brycinus macrolepidotus | reverse complement strand
GACATATAATATGGACAAAAGTAATGATGACATATTATATGGACAAAAGTAATGGGACGCCTGACCTCGCGAAAACCAGCCGAGACTCAAAGCGCTGCGTGCTTCTCGCACCCCGAGCACAAAAAAGCAACATTCAAAATAAAAGGATTTAAAAAAAATGTATGTATACGCACACATACACACACACACACACACACACACACACACACACACATATATATATATATTTAGAAGTAGTATGAGAAGTGGACTAAGTAAACTCACTGTGTGTTCTCTTATAAAGCCACTCGAGCGAAAACTGAAGTGTTTCACTCATTATTTATTTGCATCGAATTAAAGCAGTTCAGTTACTTGCTTTCAAATGAACAGAAAAATAAACTATTTTTTATAATGTGATGGCGCTGTTAGCAGGAGAGTATAACACAGTGACAGTCCTTTTAAAACCAAATGAGCATTTCACTAAATAGTTCTCATTATAAAAGTAACAATAACCCTAAGAATGATTTGGTATTCAAATATTGGCACCTTGAACTCTTAACTGAGTATTCAAGCACCTGTGCACGTCCATAATAATAACCTGCTATGGCAGCTCTTGCTTAAACATTAAAATGTGAAGCTTGTATTCTGGTCTTTGTATTTTGTTGTTTTTTTGAATCCGTCAGTAAAAAGCAGCTTAATGTCTGTCGGCACAATAGAAAACTATGCATTTCGTTGCAAGAAAATATGATTAAGTGCATATTCCTGTCCCTGTTTACTGAAATACTTAACTGCAACGAAATACAGTGACATGCTTTTACCATGTGTTTATTCCATGTAGCAGAGGATTGGCACCTTATTCATTTGACAGATAAAATACTGCTCAACATTCGCAAACCAAATGTGCCACAACCATAAAGAGCTAATGTAAATTCAGCCAAAAAAAATTACACTATTTATAGAGATCCCTGTAATCAAAAGCCATTATAGAGTAACCACATGATCAGCTTTTGGCCCCTTGTGACATCATCTTATTTAATTAATTTATTTTTTCAATGCATCAGCAATCACACAACTGTTCTTCTTAAGTTTTATTTTTATTATTCTTTTCATTGCTGGAATTTGACGCCTCTTCTTCTCCTACAGTTTTTGAAATATATGCATGATTCCTATGTCAGAATGTCAGTTAATATCACCTTCAGTGCGCTTATCGTTCAGATTATCAGGGGCCGAGTATTGATCATTTAAAAAATCGTTTTTTGTGGTCGAGTCCCCTCTGTGAAGTATGGGGACAGAGACAGGATGGTAGAGTCCCCTTAAAAATGTGTGTCAGAGAGAGAGTCTGTGACGTCACGGATAAGGAGGCTGGAAAGGGACAAAAAGCGAAAAAACACAAAAGCGAAAAATAAACACGGAGCAAAACACAGACTCATAAACGGACTTGAAGACACTAAAGCTCAGGTCAATTACAAAAAGACGTGTCTCACTGTTTGTTGTTTACATTTATGTTTACGTTTACGTTTATGGCATTTAGCGGACGCTCTTATCCAGAGCGACGTGGGTGTTGTGGTTTAATTGAAACGAATCAGCCCGTGAATGTGGCTATGTGAGCTTTCAGCCGTCCATACCCATAAATGGCTTTGTGATGGCTCCTCCCTCAGTGGCGCAGCGCTAAAGCGCCTACCTCTGAACCAGAAGGTTGCGGTTTGAATCCACGCTGTGAGAAGATTGTTTTTTTTGCCCATTAAAAAAGTGTTTGTGTTTTATAGCAACCAAATGTACCTAGTTTTCTTTCCTTCTGTATTTTAAATTATTTAATTTTTGTCAAATCTGAATTCAAAAAAGTCCTAATGCTCACCTTTTCTAAAACTGGCACATCTGTTTTGTGTATTTGAGCTTGTTCATAAATGGTTATAGACTTGAAAACATCAAGTATAATGACATCACCCACCCTTATAAGTGGTTATCAAACATGTTCTTCATATGACATAATAGCCTCTGACCTTACAAAATAAATTAATGAAGTAATCATGAAGTATCAGGGGACCGCATCAGATGCCCAGTGCTTGAGGCTAATCCACTCAATTATGTGACATAAATATAATTAGTGTTTTGGGACTGCCACTGGCGAGATTAAAGCAAATTGTCGTAAGTGTATTTTTGTTTGTTTTAGCAACCGTTTTAGATGCAGCCTGTTTTGCCGTCTGACTGAATCTGTTTTTTTTTTTTTCCCCTCTGCATTGGGAATTTGACCTAATTAAAGGGAACGCCAGATGACCCTATGAGTCAGCAAATAAGGCTGAAAGAAAAGAGAAAGGAGAGTTGGGTTGTATTCTTAATTGCAAATGTATTTTAGTGTGGGACAGGGCCTAACCTAGACAAAATGTGTTTTGTGAATCGTTCCAATAGCCAAAAGACAAATTAAAGGCCTCCGTCTGCACTCTTTGCTGCGGCCTTTTTGTTCTTTTGTGTACTATTTGCATTCTCTCTCTTTCTCTCTTGCTCTCTCTCTCGCTCTCTCTCTCTCTGCTCTCTCTGTGCCCAGTTGAATGTCACGTTTTGTTTTTTACTGAATAGACATTTGTCCTCGCAGTGTTTTCCCAACCGGCCTCTCTCTCTGGTGCATGTGGCTGTTCTTTGTGTATGTTGCATTGACTGTGCTTAAACAAGACTGTTTTTCTTCAGATGCATCTGGTCGTGTAGGTACGTTTGAGCATGTGTGCACTTTCTGGCTCGATTAAACTGTATTACTCGATTTAAAATAAAGCTAAATTCAAATAGACCTTCTTGGTGAGTCAGCAGCGATGAGTTGGCACTTTAAATTCTCTGACTAATTCCTCTCACTGTAAGAAATGTAAATGTAAGAAACCTTTTACTTAGTTACTAGACCAAAGAGTCAATAGATTGGTGCACATGCCTCAGTGCATATGTATAACACACACACAAACACACACACACACACACCCCCCCTTGCATGGCCTACACTAATCAGAGTGTGTTGTTGTGTTTGCAGATGAGGATATAATGATCTGATGGAGCTGGACAGAGAAGAGGTGCCTCTTTATGTGAGTATCAGAAACAAGCTGTTTCACATCTCTCTCTCTCTCTCACTCATTCTCTCTCACTCAGTCTCTCCCTCACTCTCTCTCACTGCTGTTTATTTCTTCTGCATCTTTAGGAGAGACTAATGTGAAAACTGACAATTAAGAATGGAGGATTTGGCTGAATGTATGAACAGTGATCCCAAGAAGAATCAATAAAAAACATGAATGTCTATAATCATTAATGTCTTAATGGATTCATACAAATTATTCATTTATTATATATAATATTATAAAATGTACTCTATATTATATTTAATTTAAAATGTATATTTATTTAGTATTTTTATCTTGATATTTGTCTCTCTCTCTGTCTCTCTCTCTGGCATGAAATTCTACCCTTTTCTGTCATTCGTTTTTGTTCTCCTGGGATTTGTCCTTTCATTCTGTCTACTTGCCAGATGACAGTCCTCATTTATTTGAGGCTTTTACCTGTCTGGCTGTCTGTCTGTGTTTATTGTTTTTTTGTTTTTTTTTTAAATGTGTAAAAAGCATCTATATTTACTATGAGCTAGTGTGAACTAATGGCTGGGCAGTACAGCTAACTTTGCGAATGTGGTGTAGATCTCCCTTGTACTTTTTGGAATGAATAACGATGCAAAATTCCACAAATGGCATATTGTCAGAAAACTCCACTCCTCTGGCTTAACGTGGAATTTAAAGTGTGGCTATATCTCAAACGGATGTAAAGTTATCCAAGTTTAAATGCAGCATGTCTTATAAGATTAACTGAAGTGTGTGTCATTTGCTGGATGCTTGATGTTTTGAAAGAACAACATTTTTAAAAATCCCAAGAACATTTATAATACACCTTTGGAAGATGCTCTTTGGTGTAAATGTGCAAAACCATCCAGTTAAAACAAGATATGTCAGTTATCCGACAGTCTTTTAGCATAGCCTAACAGTTCCAAAGACAGTCCTCATTATGTAGCATAGGTTTATTATTATTAACCTAAAAATTATTGATTTGGAATGTATTATCAGCATCATCCAGCACTACATCCCAAGCAGTCTTAAGTGTACTGTCATAGCGCTCGATTCCAAAACAGTACAATTGAGGGTAAAATATTAAAATCACAGAAAAGCATTGCTAGCTAAACTTTTGACTTTTCAGGTCTTTGCAGAACTGAAAGGTTCAGAAACTGTCGGCACAGTTAGTGTTGCTTGATTTGTAGTGTAGACACTTATAACACTTTTTGCATAATGATTTTATTGTGTCAGTCGACTGCCGTGTTATTGCAGCTGGATATGTTCATCAGCAAACTGGGCGCCCTGTGCCTAGACCTCACTTCTTGACCCTGTCTTTTCCATACGTGCATATAAATGAACTTGCTTTCTGTCTGACACAGCCATTAAAGGTAACACAGGAGATTTCCTTTGGTGCCTTTGAATGTCTGTGAGCTAGTATGCCTACAGGCAGAATACGGCATCAGTGTAATGTTACTCTATTTAAAATAAAAAGTATTGAAAGTTAGCTGTTTGCCACATTAGAATTGTAGCAGTTCTAAGAAAGCATTGAACTTTCTATACATTGTGCAACACTAGTGTAGCCTGAACAGTTACAGAAATACTTTAATGAGTCTTATGCTTTCATAGCCAGTGTTTAAGGGAAAAATTATACAATGTAAAATTGATATATTTTGGGTTTAAAATGGTGCTGATACACAGACACTTAAATAAAGATATTTTATTTAATTGCAAACTTTTAAAACATAGTTTACAGGGATGGGTATCAAGATCTGGTCCCAAATTGATACTGGTTCTTGACTAGTCAGTACTAGTCCTAGTACTATTTGGATAAGCTCCTGGATAAATGGTGCTGAACAGACATTTGTAATGTTTGCTCCTCCCTTATTGTATATACAGAAAACTCAGGAAGCAATTTAGCTTGTTATTTATCCCAAAAAATGATAAAATAATTTTTCACATCTTTTCACCAAATTATCAGTGAGTATCCATAAGTGTTGGTATCGATAAGCAATATCAGTGTCCATATCGGTACTGGCACAGTTCTAACAATAGCCCTCCTTAATGGTTCAGTGAAAAATCAAATGTATGCAATGTTTCCTTGTTAGTTTGGCACTGGAGCTATGAGGCTAATGTTACTAACACAGTAGAGGTCAAAAGTCAGTAGTCCCCCAAAGTGTTCTAAATGTAGCTTTGCTCCTAAGAATCTTTTTCGTCTTTTAAGAATGCAAAAGTGTCTCAGGTCTTATTAGGTTAAATATTGGCACATTTTATAAAAGTGATGAATGTAGATGTTGCAGATCAAACCTTTCTTCATTGTGTCCAGTATACTAACTTAATAGGAGGCTTCCCCGACTGCCTAAATGGACGTTTATGTTCACTTCATCATTGTGTTATGATTGCATTAGTGTGCAATCAGATTTAAGACTGAACAAGAGAGCTTCAGTATGGCTCTGTGGCCTCGGGGCAGAAAGCGGCAATGAGCAAGGTGTGTGGTGGTTCTTTTAGTCTGCGTGGAAGAATGTGTTATTGCAACTGGATATGTTTAGGGTTTATGGCAGGCTCACATAATGTCAACTCACAACTCGTGGCTCAACAGACAAATGGCCTCATTCACTGGAGCTTAAGGTACTCTGTGTTGGGTGTGTGTGTGTGTGTGTGTGTGTGTGTGTGTGTGTGTGTGTGTGTGTATGTCATTGTGATAAATAGTCGGCCTATGCTGTGTTAAATGCTTACAGGTGTCCTTGAGTTTTCAGTCGGTCAAGTGTTTCCCTCTTTGTGCTTGTAAGGGCTGGGCTATTCTGTGTTCAATGAAGTGAAGAATGGATTCTTCTCTTGTAACTTTATCTACCTGTTAAATTTGCATAGCTTAATGAGTGCTGCATGGCCTACCTTTGGATAAGCTCCTGGATAAATGGTGCTGAACAGACATTTGTGATGTTTGCTCCTCCCTTATTATATATACAGAAAACTCAGGAAGCAATTTAGCTTGTTATTTATCCAAAAAAAAAAAGATAAAATTTACTTTTCCCATCTTTTCACCAAATTATCAGTGAGTATCCATAAGTGGTTTGCCCCATGGTCCGTAATTTTAGTTTACTTTTGATGGTTTGGAGAAATGCTGACACTTGCTATTTCTGAACAGTGTGCTCAATCATGTGACTAACACTGAATTAGAAATTTTGTGACTAGTATGTTGATAAAAGGTTTGTAATCACAGTGCAGACCTTATTTTAAAATTCCAGAGGAGATGGAGAGAGGATTCGTTTTGGAATGGGCTTGAAGAAGTAACTAAACACGCAAAAACTATGGAGCTGTTTGACATTAAAGAAATGGAATAAAGGATCTGCTGTAATCAACATTCATCATTCTGTTGTCCGTCAACGCACTGTGTGAATGTCACTTTGTTTGACTGTGTACTCGGGAAATGTTAAACATTAGTCATGATGACGGCAAATGGATTTGCATGTAAGCATTTGGAGGTTTAGATAGATAAGAATTTAAAGGTTCAGGTGCATTTAAGTGTTTGAGATGGCTGATAATGAAACTTAATTGCTTTGCAAACTGGTACATTCCCTTTCCTTTTTATATTGGATAAATATCCATCATACCGGCAGTCAGTCACCTCTAGCAAGTCATGTTTTTAATGCAACGCCTGTTTTACTTTGGGAGAACCTAGTCAAAATTTCTCTAAAGAAATGACAGAACCATTGAGATATGCTCTGTAATTTACAGTTGTATTTGCAAAAGTTTGCACACAGTCAATTTAGTTTACCTCAAACAACACATTAAATATGACATTCCTGCCATTTTTAAGGCACAGTTTTCATTTTTTTGATTTAACATATTAAATAATGTCACTCAGGCATATGTTTGGACACGTTTTTGCTCAATACTTAGTAAGACCCTTGTGGATGAAAACACAGCCTCCAAACATTTCTTATAAATAGTTTTCTTACAACATTTCTCGTAACACTATTTTCTTTATTAACCTCCCCCTCCCCCCCTTACATTTCATTGCAGAATAAAGGTCATCTTGCATGCACAACATGTTAAAGATCTAATCAGAAATTTTCAGTATTAATCAGGTCTGGAGGCAGTGAAAGATATTCCAAAACCTTAATCTTAAATTTCTAGAATTAGTTGAATTTTGTATGTCATCATGTATGTTTTGGATCAGTATTTTATTGTATGATTCAACCTGTTTTCGTGTTCAGGTTCTTCACAGACTGTGGGATATTAGCTTCCAGGATTTGTTGGTCTTCAGTAGAATCTTTTCTTCCCTCTCTACCAACAATCTGCCACTGGTTGTCACCCAAAGAATAGGGTATCAACCCTCTTTCAAGTGTTTTTGTTGAAATTCTTATTTTTTTCTCCAAATATGCTTTTGGTGATTGTAGCCAGAGTTAAATTTGGTCTTACCATCTAGTGGCCAGTGGACCAGTGCAACACTGTTCCAGTACCATCCAAATCTTCCTGTAGGTCCTTAGCATTGATGTGGGGGTTTTGCTTTGCACGTCTAACTAGTCTACCACTGGGTTTTCAGACGTTTGCTTCTTGTCTTGTCTAGAATTCAACCATTCTTCTTGACTTCTTAACACCTTAACTTTCTTATTGGCATTTTGGACAGTGGAAATCACACGCTACAAGTCTTTAGATATGTCTGTCTTTTTTGTAAGAGTCATTTATCTTTCAGATCATCAGTCAGGTGCTTAGAAAAGCCATCAGCACAACACCCTTAGAGGTTTAAAGGGTCACATACTTTATGTTCTAGAATTGTCCACACCTGACTTGGATTAAGGCCTAATGAGTCAAATAAGCTGAGACCTTATAAAAAATAACACTATTGGATCAACTGGAAGGGTCTCCAAAATATCTAACTATCTATCTATCTATCTATCTATCTATCTATCTATCTATCTATCTATCTGTCTGTCTGTCTGTCTGTCTGTCTGTCTGTCTGTCTCTGTCTGCCTGTCTGTCGGTCTGTCTGTCTGTCTATCTATCTATTTATTTATTCTATTCTATTTTATTCTGTTCTATTCTGTTCTATTCTATTCTAATCTATTCTGTTCTATTTTATCCAAAAAATTAAGAGGTAATCACACATCCAAGTTAGAAAAATATGTTATTTTTAAGTTTACTCCGTGCATTAACTTTTTTTCACTTAGAAAATCAGCAGAATGTCATTTGACCAGGGTTGCCCAAAACTGTACACTGTGCAGCCATAAGTGTACTACAAGAAACCTCAGCACACACAAACCCTGAGAGATTGATTTATTTTGTAATTCCTGTCATTAGTTCTACTATTATATACAGTATTCGTCTTGCAATTCCTTAGGAAGCGTCTGCCAGCCCAGGATATAATATATGTTTTAATGCATCAGTGCATTAGCAAAACATGTAGGAAATCAAAATGTGGTAGTTGATTCCACAATCACTTTTTAGTTATGCTGGAAACATAAATTCGGTCTAGCTCCTAAAGGCCTAGAACAGTGGGTGAGCTAGTTTGACTGTATCCACCTAGATACTACAAAGACGAAAAACATCGAATTGGATAATTTTCCATTCAGCCGTTCAGGGGATTTTAACCCCTTTGTTTTCAGCTAGATCCTACAGATGAAGTATGATTATTATTATTATTTCTTGCAGAGTCTAAATGCATGCAGTGGATTCAACTAACTAAAATTATTTGCATTGTTTATCTCTCAGAAGACCTAGTAGAAGGCCTGTTCACCCCTCAGAAGGCCCACTACATCAGTGTAATGTAAGATTTGCTGATACTTAATTTACTGATGATAGTTACTTTTAATTCTTGTACTATTTATTTTAGGTTCTATTAAAGCATATAATGTTTTTTTTCTGTGAACATCATAAATATGACAGTCAACCACAACCACAAGTTTTTGTTTAATAGTTGTTTGGACATCCACTATCTACTAATTCATTTTTAAACAGCACTATCAACTAAGGATGCTGATCTAGGGTATTTCTAGCACTTCTGCTTTCAGCTTTAGTTGTACTTTTGATCATATCTGATCAGAACATCATGAGAGGTAAACTGTGGTCTCATAAATTTATTTTTCTAGGGAACAGTAAATCCTGAGGGCAGACTAATGTTCTGTTATATCACAGTTGTAATATATATGCAATATGATCTTTTGTTTCTGTCTTGCAGTTCTATGATAAAGTGAATGCAGGGGAAATAGTATTTTTTGAAGAATGGGGTACCACAGCTGTTGCATGAGCATATCCGGTAGTTTTTATTAGCCAACGTTGCAACATTGAATTCATAACAAATTCTTTAACAAAAATTCACTTGCCTGTTTATTTTAGCACAATGAGTTATTCACGATTATGCTACGACATTTTGGTAGAGATGGAAAAGTGCATTGAACAGCTGATACACTATCGTGCACAGAATTGGGAAGTGGTGATTGACACTAATGTCTGATGTACCAACCTCCTTCTTAAAGTATTACAGTAGTTCAGTGCAGCTGCCAGTCTGATTTATGAGTAAACCATTGCGCTCTGTTGTAATTGCTTTGTGATTAAAAACCTGTAATGCTGGTATGTATTCCCATACATTTTTTCTATTCAAATTAATGGCAATAAATGGGAACTGAATATGAAGTGACAGTGATAATCACATGAAATACTTGTTTTTTTGACAAATGCGTAAAACATGTATTTAACAGAAAAATAACCAGAAGCCTCCAACACTAAATATAATTAGTCTACAAGTGTATATTTTGTTTAATCTTTATTTTGTGCACTCCCAACCAAAGCTGCTCCCAGCGCTCTCACTAACATTGTTTCCCTTCTAGGAGACGTTAACATTCACACATACAGCTACCCGCACACACCTCAGCCGCCTCTCTCCTTTCTTTATCATGTACATCTAAAATGGCTAAAGGCAGGATTTCTGAGGAGATGAGAAGGAGGAAGGGGAAAGTTAATGAAAAACAAGAGTTTCCAAAACTGGAGTTCCAAAAATGATTAAAAGATACAGAGAGAATGAAATTCTGAATAACTGTGCAAGGCCTGGTAGACTACCAAACCCATCCCTATCAGATAAACAGCATTTAAAGCTTTCATCTCTGTGAGAGAAGAGAAAATCAAGCTTCACTATCATTTCAGATGTGAAAAATGTACAGGTATTTCAGTCCGTCCTTCCACTGTGAGACGACAGCTCAATACTAGATGCAGCATTAAGAAGCATGGAGACACATATGTAGATTTCTGCAGAAAAAACTGATGGCAGGTCTCTCAAAAGGAGTGGGAACAGTACTAAATTCAGTAAAGAGTGAACACTAAATACTGTAAAATCTGATATTATATTTAGTTAAGTCTTCTGGGTAGTTTTCTGTTAAACACGTTTTCTCCTTTTTCTTGACACTGGAAACTGAATTCTTATTGTCCTTTGCTCACTCTGTTCATCAAGAATAATCAGAACTGTCCTTAATCCCATGACTATAAACTAAGCACTGTTTCAGAAATAGCACTTCTAAAATATCTGCCAGTCTGTGGGATTCCTAGAAAAAGTTTGTCCTGAAGTGCTCTGTGATCAAAGAAAATTTAATGAGCGATTATCTTTAATAAGGGACATTGATGGCAGCTCTGTTTCAGGTTCTTAAGAAGATTATGCTTCGGCTCTACAGTCTCGAAGGTTTAATTTGGCTGACGAAGGCAGCTCTCACTTTACCTTGAGCTTATGCTGCTTAGTCATGTGGCATCTTACCCACATGAGAGAGAGTGAGGCCACAACTTAGATGACTGTGGCATCAACAGTGATTGAACTCGCAGTCTACCAATTATAGGGCCAAAACTTAGATGGTTGCACCACTCGTGAGACCCATAGATAGTAAAAATAGTTTGCTCAGAAGATCCACCAAAAGTAATGAAGATGCTTTTTTGGCAGGGAATACTGGGGAATTAGAAATTCTTACTATATTTTGGCTAAACTCTAGCTATACTTGAGTGAAAAAATGAGTGAACTTTACTTACTGTACTTAATGACAATTTTGACTGGAAATTAAATGAAATTTTGGGTAAGTTAATGGCATGCATTTTGTGTGTTTGTATGTAGCTTTGTGGTAGATCTGACCACAGACCAAAGTTGGGCTGTAGAGCTTTAATGAATAGACTATAGGAGTATAGTTGTCCTTGAATGCACTCCCAGAGTTCAACATAGTAGTGGCGCTGTTGTTTGGGGTGCCTCTGTAATGTTGACAAGTAGGGTGGTCACTGTGTGGGTGTTTGTGCGAGCTGATGGGGTTTATCTCATGGCTGATCTTCCCCACTGATGATATCCCATGTTCATTTAATTGAGATTCTGGCTTATGTGGTTTCTCACAATTTAGTGACTGAAGTTGACTTTTTTCGGCTATATATAAGGCTTTAGCTGTAAGGCTAAAGAATTAATGTAATAAGAAGTGTCTTTGTCAGACTTAGTAGAGAACAGTGTTAGACACCACATAACCAAGTCTGAGATTCAAGTATCCAGCGCTGTTCTCTACGTCTCGACTGTCTACGTCTCGAAGGGGTATAAAGGTTCCAGCCCCCATGCTCTGGACTCTGAGGGGAACTTGTTTTTCTATAACAAACTAGGTAAAACATTAATGCCCTGACAGTGGCAAATAGCTTTGGTTTTATATTTGATTTGATTACATTAATGTTTAAGTTGAGATTTACAAGAAATATTTTA